>JAKVIS010000540.1:0-64238 GCA_033119425.1 Bufotes viridis | reverse complement strand
GTGGTCAGTGGCCTGCCTGCCGCCCAGAGGCTGGGGAGCTCGCCTGCGCCCTGAGGCTGGAGCCTCCCCAGCCTCTGTGTCGGCGCGGCCCTGAATGGAGGTGACTCGAAGTATAAAATGTTGCATTGCTTTAAAGGGATTTTGTCACTTCAGCAAGCGGCATTTATCATGTTGAGAAAGTTAATACAAGGCAGTTACTAATATATTGCTATTATCCATATTGCTTCCTTTGATGGCTTGACTGGTTATTCTATCACATTAGTCACTGCTCGTTTCCAAAGTTATGACCGCCCTGCAATCCAGCAGTGGTGGCCATGCTTGTACACTATAGGAAAAAGCGTTGGCCTCTCTGGTGGCCAGGACGTGGGAGCATACATAGACTGGTGCTTTTTTCTATAGCGTGCAAACATGGCCACTGCTGCTGGATCACAGGGTGGTCATAACCCCTGGAAACAAGCAGTGTATAATGTGGTGGAAAAATGAATCCAGCAATCAAAGGAAGCAATATGAACATTCACAATACATTAGTAAGTGCCTTGTATTAACTTTCTCTACATGATATATGCCATTTACTGAAGTGACAAAAGCCTTTTAAGTTTCTTGAACTGTGAGGAAACCACCTTTTTGTAGGCTTTTCCAATCAGTCATCTTATTATCTTTTGATTGAAAAGATGGAATGTTGCTCTCTACCTCAGTATAAAAAGAGGTCATAACATTTTATTCTGCTTTCATGTTAAATCGGGACTGATTTATGCTATTACATATTCCTGGCATCCACTGATGTCCACCAGACTCCATACTCAAAGCACTCATCTGCAGTAATCTGTGAAAATGAATAAAAAGGAATCAAACAACCCCTATAATTATACTAAAAGAACCAATTTCCCTGCCCAGCGTTTATTTATTGCATCCAATGTACAGGTGACTATGGCTCCTGGGGTTACACAATGAATGCCAGTTCTTTCCCTTGGCATGATATCAAATAATTGCTCTTTTTGTAGAGGTTACACTAACACCTTTGCTGTTTGTGCTTGGCTTCAGTCCTAGAAGCCATTCATTGCTCATTTCGTAACCTTTCCTGTTGGAATCATAACACACCAGCAAGACTGTCATTAAAACAGCTTTGTCTGGTGGAAAAATACACTGCATATCCTTCTTTTTTTTTTCTTTTTTTTTCTTTTTTTACAAAAGTCCTAATTTAGTTTACCTTGTTGCTTACTGGTTTTTGTTCACTGAACTCCAGTGATAATGTGATGTGTCAGCATCTGACTGCTGCAGCCATCCACTGGTTGTAGTGGTGAGTTGTTGACACCACTGAAGCCATTGCTGTGGTCAGTCGTCACTGGAGTGAACAGAGAGCAGCAGGGGACCAGCAAATTGTTGGCATAGGAAAAAACAAGGGATTAGTAAGGGGAATATTACTCCTTTTGGTATGTTACACAATTTTAAGCTGTTTGTAAAAAATGTTATGGGTTTCGACAACTCTTTTTAAGAAATTGTCCAGTAAGGACAATCTCCTTTCTCAGCCTGGTTTTGTTAGTTTTCCAATGCCATTATGACTTTTTTAGTCACTGGCATTTTACTCTGGCCTCGCCAGTTTTACAAAAATGTGCGTGACAAGGGTGAGTTGTGGACAGGTCGAGAAACTGGAGTAAACAATGACTGAAATCTACAGCAGTTATAGGCTGGGACTGCCAGAAAAGGCACGAAATTTATCATGAGGCCTGCACCTCGATGCCCCCTCCTGCAGTGCAGGACCCAGTAGGACCGGCGCAGGAGACGTTGGTCTGATCCAGCTACATTTTAGGCAGAACTCCATTTGCCTAGAGATACTCTTATTTTCTATACTAATAGAAGAAACATTATTTGGATTTTCAGTACAGTTCAACACTCCTGGTCAGGTTTTGCTTTAACTCCACGTTTAGGATGGTGCACAGGATGCAGGAAAGATTCAATAGTATATTTTATTGACAGGTATAATATGAAAAGCTAAGAATAACCAGCAGCAATCATCTGTATATCCTAGATGGAATTAAAAGGCTTAAACTGTGGAGTTTTCACAACATGTGATTCTGTGAGCGTGCTTTCTGGGTTTCATATGTCATCAGTAAGGATGGCACGAGACTGTCCGATATATGTTGGCTATGAAAAGCACTTTTATGGACTGTATATTTTCTCCATGTTTTTAATTTGCCCAAATAAAATTTGGTATACAAGTTTTTCTTATTTTCTAAAGTGAATGGTTATGGGTCAGTTTTGGCAACATGGTAACACTGTAGTCACAGTATGTGTGTATGCTCAACTTAGCATGTAGATGTTTTCAATAGGGAGAAAAGAGAAAGCCACTGTCATATACTACTGTCACAATAGGGATTAGTGAGGCCCTGAACTTTACCTACAGCACTGTCCCTATGTGCTTGCACTTTCCACCCTTAGATGATGGCCCGCAACTGGATAGTGGTCCCTTCCTACTATGTGCAGGGTTCTACAGTGATAAAAGGCAAGGAGAAAATAATAAATGTAGTGAAAGACAGAGAGCGGATAACCGACTAGATGGGTCGGCTAATCATAACCAGAACAACACCAAACTGAATATAGCAGAGTCTACATGCCTAAGTCAATACCAGGAAAATCCAATCTAATGCCAAATAAAAAAAACAGAATACAGTACCAAGCCAGGAGGTCCCACCATTTAATCATATCAGGTCTAAATTGCCAGGAAAAGGGGTAGTAGTCAGAAACATGTAGCGGTCAGAAAAGTAATATCGCTAGCTAAATCAGGGGTAGACACCTTAATAACAAGCAACTGTGGCCAGCAGTTGCCTGTTTAAATAGAATGCCCCATAAATAACATGGACATCTGAGTCACATGACCCATAACATCATTGTACCGGATGTCCCGGCATCACTTTTGATTGGCCAGCGCTCCAGGACACAGAGACCGGCCGGGTTACCATGACCATGAGATGCGAACAGAGCTGCTCACTGGAGAGCACACCTGCTGGCTACAATAGGAATAGAGCAAAGATGCCAGCGGTGCTGAAAACTGTCAGAGTGCGCTGGACGGCCAGGTAGGGTTGTTACAACTACTGGTGCGGGCGTATCTTTTGGGAAAACAATTAGATCATGTATTCAAATTCATCTCTATCCTAACATTGGGGGAGAGTTAGGATTTCCCAATAGTCATTAGATTGTCGTCCAGATCTGCCAAATATGGTGGGTTCAGCTGGCAATAGTCTAATTTATAGGTGAGGGGAGGAACATCATCAGATTAAAAGTAGAAACTCATTATATTAGGGTCAGGTTATTATTGTGTAACTCAACTAAGGTTGAGTTACATGATGCATCTATAAAGATTCCATAAATGGACACTACCATGATTTAATCAAATATTAGCAGCCTGTATATGAATTTTTTTTTTAGAAAAGTAGGTTGATGGTTTTCTGGATATATTTTTTAAGCCACTAACTGCCTATTTTGTTTGGATTTTTAGCATGGCAAACAGCCTCAATTGACTCTCTTACTCAGACCATTTACTCCAACCAGAGAGTACCAAGTAGTTACTCAACATCTTACATTATATCGATAAGTGCAATGTTCTTCTGTGGGCATCTTTATTTAGACCTATCAAGAAAACAACAGAGCTGTCATACTGTTATCCTAATTCTACTAATGTACTGTTTACTAATGGATTTTGCCATACAGCAGTGGTAAACTAAACCGTGGATTACCTATCTATATAGAAGTTTATCTTTCTGTGACAACTGCAGAAGGACAATATTTTTTTTTCCCAATGGTAGATTACTGCAGCAATAATAAATAAAAACAGCCAAAATTCTTTAAAAATGATCTATGAATATTAAAAAGTACCCCTTTCTGGTAGATGTGTTACTTTATTAGTGTTTTCTATTTATATAAACATTTTGCTTTTGTGTGTGAAAGAAAAATGACCAGGATTTAAAAAATATGCAGCGTTCCCATTTTCCATTCAGACCTAAAGCAGCAGGCATTATCCTCTTTCCTTATACATTAAAACATGTCCATTGCCATGCTAGCCTGTTTGTATGCTCTAAGGAAGAAAAAAATTGCATACAAAATTCGATTAGCTATCAGTTGATGACATAAAATAAAAGACCTAAAGAAAATCTCATTAACAACACAAATAAATTGCACATAGTTAATGCAATTTTCTACTCTAAACAAATCTGAAGAAATCCTGTTATCTGCTTTTTCTTCTGTGCACTAAGCAGTTTATAAGCAACAAACATCTAGAATGGCAAAACCCTGACTGCCAAGAATGTAGGTTCAAGGGCGTCTGTCAGCAGATCTGTACCTATCAAACTGGCTGACCTGTTGTATGTGCACTTGGCAGCTGAAGGCATCTGTGTTGGTCCCATATTCATATGTGCCTGCATTGCTGACAAAAATTATGCCTTAACCCTTTGTGGGGAGTCGCTCTGGTAGATAGCGGTGCGGGTGCAGTACTGAGGCAAAACAAGGAGTCCAGAATGTGCAATAAACAGTGTTTTATTCACACTTGCACAACATAAATGAAAAACAGTCTCTTGGTGATAGTTCACACATAACAGAAATAATGTGGCCAAACAAAACAGGCCAACACAGGGTTCAGTCACCTGGGAGGTTTAGGTGAGGGTTCACACCTAGCAGTCGGCCCAGCCGCAGGAGCTTCCACCTTCAAGTTGCAGGGAAAAACACCACCTTGCTGAGCTCTTTCCTCCAGGTCATAGAACTCCACAGGACTGTTAGCAGCTCCAGGACAATCACAGCCCCAGCTGCTGGTGCTGGCTGAGTTTTTAAACCCAGCCCAAAACCAGGACTGGGTCGTGGGGAGCAGCCACCCACCCTACACTTTAGCTGCTCCCGGTAAGAGCCGGCCCGGATCGGCTTTGCAGCCATGCTATTTAAAACGATGTCAGTAGCACTAGCTGCTGCTGACATCAACAAAAACAGCTCTTACCTCACCGAGGCTATGAACCTCGGTGACACATACCTGCCATCCACGACGGCACCCTGCACCTTACCACACCTTTCAGTACCGGGCCACTTTTCACATTAAATCCCAGGCCAATTTTTGCAAATCTGACATGTGTAATTTTATATGGTAATAACTTTGGAATGCTTTTACTTATCCAAGCCATTCTCAGACTGCTTTCTCGTGAGACATTGTACTTCATGACAGTCGTAAATTTAATCAATATATTTCACCTTTATTTTTAAATTATTCCAAAATTGTCAAAAATTTGGAAATTTAAACTTCTCTACTTTTACGCTGGGTTCAGACCTGAGCGTTTCTGAGACACTCGTTTTCCGCGCGTTTTTGTCGCGTTTTTGTGCGCGTTTTTGGCAATAGTAAATGCGCGTTTGTGTGATTGACTGCAGTGTTGTCCAATGACCAAATATCACTGTCTATATGAAGTTTGGCCTTTCCAGCATGTTGCAAATTCATAAACGCGCGTTTCAGTGTCAAAAACGCACAAAATACAAGCGTTGCGCGTTCCCATTGAGGTCTATGGGCCAAAACGAGCGACAAATGCCCCAAAAAAAGCTCAAGTACCTGTTTATGCATCGGGCGTTTTTCAGCGCGTTCGAACGCGCTTTAAAACGCGAAAATGTGAACCAGTCCCATAGGGAAGCATTGGTTTGCATCGGTTATGCGTTTTACAGCGCGTTCAAACGCGCTGTAAAATGCGCAAGTGTGAACTGAGGGTTAAGACAGATAGTAATACCTCATAAAATGGTTATCAGTCAACATTCCCCATATGTCTGCTTTATGTTGGCATAATTTTATAAATGTCATTTTATTTTGTTAGGATGTTAGAAGGCTTAGAAGTTTAGAAGCTTTTTTTAAAATTTTCAACAACATTTCCAAAACCATTTTTTTAAGCTCCAATTCAGTTATAAAGTGATTTTGAGGGGCTTACGTAATGCAAACCACCAATAAATAACCCCATTTTAGAAACTACACCCCTTAAATTAACCCTTGAGGGTTAAAAGAAAATGGAGGTGAAATTTCAAACTTTCAAACTGGTAAACTGCTGTGGGGGCACATGGCAGGACTCAGAACGGAAGGAGAGCCATATGTCTTTTGCAGCGTAAATTATGATGGATTGGTTTATGGGTGCCATTAGTTTTTATTTTTTAAGTGATTGTCTTATGTGGGGGCTCTTTTTTGCAGGATGAGGTGATGGTTTGATTGATACCATTTTGGGGTACATAAGACTTTTTGATCACTTGGTATTAAACTTTTTGAGAGGCAAGGTGAAAAAAAATGGCTGTTTTGGCATAGTTTTTTAACATTTTTTTTTACAGCATTCACCTGAGGGGGCATATAATGTGATATTTTTATAGAGCAGGTTGTTATGGATTCGGCGATACCTAATATGTCTATAATTTTTATTTTTGTTAAGTTTTACACAGTGAAATAATTTTTGAACAGAATAAAATCTTGCTTTTGTGTTGCCTTTTTCTGAGAGCCCAATTATTTATTTTTTAGGCGATTGTCTTAGGTAAAGGCTCAGTTTTTGCAGGAAGAGATGACATTTTGATTGGTACCATTTTGGGGTACATAAGACTTTTTGATCACTTGGTATTACACTTTTTGTGAGGCAAGGTGACCAGAAAATGGCTTTTTTGACACAGTTTTTTTTTTTTTATGGTGTTTACCTGACGGGGTGTTTCACGTGATATTTTTATAGAGCCGGTCGATACAGACGCTGTGATACCTAATATGTCTACTTTTCTGTTTTTCCCTATTTGTTAAAAAAAAATTTACTTTATTTTGGGAAAATGATGCTTTTTTTACTTGAAACATTTAATTTTTTTGTAAAACTTCTTTTTTTCACTATATTTTTTGTCCCACTCTAGGACTTCAACTTTTAGAGGTCTGGTCCCCTTTGCAATGCATTACAATTCTTCTGCATTGTAATGCAGATCCAGCCATAGGGCCAAGGGGCTGGATCTCACAGGCTCTCACGGAAGGCAGCCACGGTGCCTAAGAAATGCATTGGGCTGCCTTCCCTGCCATCGGGTCCCCTTCACAGCAGCGCGGGGACCCGATGGCCACCCCACACCTGGCAGGATACCGCATATGCCGCAGTCAGAGCTGACCGCGACAGTGCAAGGGTTAATGTGCCGGCATGGGTGTTTTCACCGATGCCGGTGTATACAGCAGGGGTACAGCTATATGTGACTGCCGGACCCCTGCAGCTGATTGGGCGGGCGCAGCTCCTGCGCTCGCCCGATCAGAGTGCCGTAGCTGTACGGCACTGGGATTTGTTACCCTGATTCCAGCGCCGTACATGTACGGCGCTGGTATCCTAAGGGTCAATATATGCAGAAGGCCCTTTACGAGCAACGGGGAAGTTGCTTTTACATCTAGAGGCTCTGTTCTTTCTGTAACTGCCACGTCCTTTCCCCTTCCACATGGCCAGGCAGTGAAAATGTCACCACACATGGTCCTGTCAATCAAAGTGCAGAGGGCGCAGCAGTTGCAGAGAGAGCAGAGTCTCTAGGTGTAATGGCAACGCCCCCGTTGCTCGTAGAGGCTCCCATTTGTATATATTAAAACATAATTTTTCTCAACAATGCGCACACATATGAACATGGGACCAACACAGATGCCTTCAGATGCCAAGTGCACATGAAAAAGGTCAGCCAGTTTCATAGGCACAAATCTGCTGACAGACGCCCTTTAAAGGCCACTTTAAACTGCTGGATGGAGCATGCGATTGTCAGGAAGGAAGCATACCGGTATGGGGAGGAGCAATCACTAATGCCATCGCTTGTCCCCATACAGATACATTGTTTGCCAGCAGCATTGTTTGTTAAGACAGCACAATGTGCTGTTGGCAAATAACTTAGGTGAGTGCACTCACAATTTATTACTTAATGAACGTTTTGCTTGCTCATCGGTGGCACCTTTGAATTGCTGGCATCGGGTAATTGGTTTGTTAGAGATAATCTGCCCCAATATTGGACAGTGTAAAGAGGCCATATGAAAGGATTTCACCACCAGGACTGTTGTGTTCCCAGCAATCATGTTTATCTTTATGACTTTTTACTACTGGACCTATAGAACGGTGCAGGACACGGGCTGAGCAACGTAGGTAGCTGCCTAGGGCACAGTGCTGGCAAAGCATCCCCTACAGAAGGGTTATTCCTGCATTTAATTTGCTTTGCATACATATAGTTTCCCTCTGCTCAATTCAGTATTTGGCCAAAATATGGCTAGATTATGTAATGCACTTCCCTAATGCAGTCTCTATGTACACCAATGCTACAGTGGCTGACGATCTCAACTTTAGATTTTAGCGAAAGTGAAATCCTTTTTAATTAATTATATGGATGACAGCAATAAATAATAACTTATATTAAGTAAACCAATAAGTCAATTCTAAAAAAAATGAAAAGATAACCGAAATATAGTTCCATATTACAACACCTCTATCATTATAAAATATCAAATGATATCAGAAGCCTATAGGACATTTTGATGTGTTTAACCTTACTTGGTAATTGTAGCAGTAAAGGGCCAGTAAAAAGTAAATGGATTTTCCTTCAATAAAGCTCAGGTAATGTTGTATTGAGTGGAAGGTGCTCATGCATGCATTATATACTTTGTAATTTGTCGTACACAAAAGTGTTAAACAGCCATAAACCAAATTTGGTAGAGCCATAAACACAGCCTCCTAGTTTACAATGCTACATGCAACAAAGAGAGAGATGGGGTTTATGGACCAGAAAAGTAGAACACTATATTTTATGGAATCCCTTGAACATTGAATAAACTGACCCTCTGGGCTACTAAACAGCACTCTCATCAGACAGAAATAATAAGGTTTATGTATTTCATTGTGTAATAGGTATGCTGTCAATTTAGAATTTTATAATCAGTTTTTCTAGTATTTAGTTTAAATGTTTAGAAAGATACACGGTATATTTCTGACGAATCTTCCAAAATGAAGACAATAAGCAGGCGTAATAGTAGCTTTTTTGCTGCCAGAGGAAAAAAAGTGAATTGACCCCACCACTACTGAATGGAGAAAATACTCATTTACAATTTGTCAATATTCTTTCCTTTCTAGCAAGTTCTAACCATGACTCATTGAGTGGCTATTTTATGAAATGTATTTGCTTTATTTTGTTATATTTTGTTGTTGACTGTAATAAACAAGTCACAAAATTGCTTGTCTACCACTGAAAAACATGTACTTGTATCCCTCTAAACAATGTACAGATGAAGTAGACGGCCATGTCCATATTTTGGTCTGCAAACACCGGTTCCACAAGATACAGATACTTTCTGTGGCCATTCCACATTTTACTAACTCCTATTAATAGGAAGGGCTTTTTTGTCTGCAAAAATGACAAGAATAGGACAGGTTCTATAATTTGTGGAATAGGATCCACTTAAAATATGAATTTGTATATGGCCTTATTGAAATGAATGGGTCAGTGTTTTATCTGCAAAAAATTTGGATAGCACATGTATGAAAAATATTTGCAAAAGGCCTAAGGGTCAATAAAATCTATAAGAAACGATTGGGTTCCATTGAAAGTAGGTTCATTATGTAGCTGTAATGGCCCAGTTGTGAATGAAAGACTTGACTCTAGTTTAAAAATTAAATTTTTTAATATATATATATATATATATAGTTACATTTTGATTTAATTTACTTTAGAATTTGAGTTAATGTTCCTCTTTTTATCTTTTATAGCCAGAGGAGAAGCAGAAGGCATCTACAGGATTTGAACAGCTCCAATCTGCCATGGAGGTTTTGGGATTCACGGTAAATGAACAAAAAGCCATTTGGCATGTTCTAGCCGGCATCTATCACCTTGGAGCAGCAGGTGCATGTAAAGGTAAGGCAAAAAAATAAATAAAATGTATACATACGGTATATTCTAATATCTTACCAGTACAATGCCGGCAAGCAATGGTAGTGAATAGTTTGACATGCTCTAAGGGCTCATGCACACGACCGTATTTTGTTTCCTTGTCCGTTCCGCTTTTTTTGCTGATAGGATGCAGACCCATTCATTTCAACCGTGTGCTGTCCGCATCAGTATGTCCGTTCCGTAGCACCGAAAAAAAAATAGAGCATGTCCTATTTTTTTCTAGTTTGTGGACAAGGATAGGCAATATTACAATGGGTCCGCAAAAATAACGGATCCTCAAAAAAACAGATGCCATACGGTATGTCATCCGTTTTTTTTGTGGATCCGCAATTTGCGGACCACAAAACACATACGGTCGTGTGCATTTAGCCTAATGTTGAAGAAGTTTATACACCCAGGTTTTTTCTAACTATGCCTCTGTCCTACCAGATAATGTCATTCCACTGTCTTTGACATCATCCTGTGCCATTTTAATTAAATTGTCATTGCATTACTGATCTTCTTTGCATTAACATGATTCTGCATTGGACTTCTACATTCCGTTTGGTCTTGTTAGAGATTATTTCACACAAAGAGGACCTCATGTATCAAAACTGTCTCAGAGGAAGAATGGAAGTGTTACCAAAGCAACTAATCCAGCTGGTTCAGCATTTCATTCCAGATTACATTTATTGCAGTAGGAAAAAATGAAACATGGGCTACAGCAAGGCCATTTCTCTAAGAGTTTTGATACATGAGGCCCAAAGTGCAGTTATTGTATCATGTTTAGCAGCAGAAAGACCTGAACTGTCCATATTTCATTCCATGCTCTCTGTGTTTTTCTGTAAAACAGTACTTGTAAAAAGATTTTTATTGCAGGTTAATTTTATTTTTCACTTCATAGTTGGTTACTGATTTATAAGAACATGCTTTATTTATTGTATGTTATGTAGATTGCAATGTTTGGTTGTGCTGTAGTGTTGGCTTTAGAAATTAATATATTCTCACACTTCCTGGGTTTCCCACTGGTCTCTACTTCATGGTCCATCTCAAAACAACTAGCCATGATTCAAGGAACAGTGGGCACTATCTTGGTTGGTAAGCATTATTTTAATGTGCAAGTCTGTTTTTATTAATAAGGTTTTCTCACTAGTACAGAATTAATGTAAGCCATTAAGGGGTATGGATGTCCTAAAGGAGATTACCACATTCTGGACTCCCTTGAATAGCAATATCAATGAGTAAATAAGAAGCATCTCTTGCTCCGGGAGGCATGGCCCATCCATGTATCAAATATTTAGCCATTCATTCAAATGACCAGTATGTAATACTACACTGTATGCATGACTAAGCTTTCCCTTGTGATAGCAGCTGATTCCCTGGTTTTGAGATAGCGGGGCTCACTGATTACCAGGCTGGCCTAAACTTAAATGGGGTTGTCTTAATAACTCAAACCCCCCCCCCTCCTTATAAAGCACTATGTAACTACCTCACTGTTTAGCTGGATCTTAAAGGGTCCTCTTGTTTCTAAATAATGATGATCTATCCTCAGGACAGACCTTTAAGCTATTTAATGCAATGACAGGAATAGCAAGTAATGTCAGAGTCACACTGACATACAGTATATATCAATGGGTAAACAAACATAGTTAATGGTGATAACAAATGGTTAATACAAGTACAGTGCCTATATTGAAACCCTCGGGATAATACACAATTTACAAGCAAGGTCAGTTCGACCACATAAACCTTTACTTTTATTATTTAAATTAAAACCACATACAACACAAAAAACACAAAGTGTATTTAAAACTATCAGGGAAAATATAGGACTATTTGCACATCCAGCTCTTATTGTAATAGGGTCAGTATTGACATACTGCAATATTTGCTTTATTTTGACCAGTGATCTGTATTTTGTTTTTATATTTTTTTCTTTTCTATGAAGTTTTACTGTTGAGCACACTTGTTCAGCAGTTTATATTCGTCTAGAGTGTAATATACTGTGCTTTACTTAGTGTCTGTATATACTATGGTTCAGTAATTTTTTTTTTGTTGGGGGGGGGGCAGTCACTTATTTTATGGCAGAACCATAGTTTTATGTACTTATATGATGGAAAAGCAGGGATTACACCCTGCCTTTAGCACTACTATACTCAGACCCACACTCTAGATTGATATATATCAGGGATGCTCGACCTGCGGCCCTCTAGCTGTTGCAAAACTACATCTCCCAGCATGCCCAGACAGCCTACTGCTGTCAGTCTACAGCAAGGCATGGTGGGAGTTGTAGTTTTACAACAGCTGGAGGGAGGTAGGTTGGGCATCCCTGATATTTATGATTGAATTCCGACCAATGGAATTAACTCAAACCTATACTGACCCTAAATTCTTTCCCTATAACAGAGTTAGACTAGTCCCTTATTTGCCCTGGCTAAAAAGAAGCAGACTCTAGAGGGGTGGAGTCTGCTTCTTTTTAGCCAGGGCAAATAAGTACATAAAACTATGGTTCTGTGAATGGAGAAAAAACTCCAAGGGGAGGCAAAAAATGTGTTTAAAACACGATGGTGACTATCAAATAAGCACATAATGAGTAAGTGCTGAACAGTGCATGCAATAATTTAAAATTGAGAGGAGCAATACTGTTCCCCTCTGGAAGTTGCAGTGTCACTATTTATACAGGGTCCAGCACTCCTCCTGCCATAAAATAAGTGACTGCCCCCCCCCCCCTAAATTACTAAACCATAGTATATACATACACTAAGTAAAGCACAGTGTCTACAGCCTAATTTTGCGAATCTGACATGTTCATATAACAAAAATAGTTGTAGCAGCACTTATAGAAACAAATGTCCAATTAGTGGTGGTGCCCCGTTAATTCAAAATTTTAAATAAAGTGCTGGGTTATGATTTCACATTGCGAATCTGACATGTGTCACTTATTGTGGTAATAACTTTGGAATGGTTTTACTTATCCAAGCCATTCTGAGATTTTTTTTGTGACACATTGTATGTCATGTTAATTATAAATTTGAGTCAATATGTTTTACCTTTATTTATAAAAATAAATCCAAACTTTACTGAAAATTTGGAAAAATTGATTATTTTCAAAATTTGAATCTCTCAGTTTTTAAGACAGATAGTGATACCTCATAAAATAGTTATTAATTTACATTCACCACTTTTAAAAGCAATTTTTTAAATTATCAAGAAAATGTCCAAAATCAACTTTTTTAAGGACCAGTACAGTTCTAAAGTCACTTTGCGGAGCTTACATAATAGAAACCACCCATAAATGACCCTGCAATTGTTTCTTTGTCAGACACAGCCACAAAACATCCTATGACATCCACAACTCAGAACAGAATGGCATCTGGCTCGTTCTAAGTGGAGGGACCTGGCTGATACTGCCCCTGATTGTCAAATCTGGCTGTTTACCAGCCTCTGTACCATTCAGGGCAAGCTCTCCCCTCCACGACTAGAGTCATGTGATCTTCCATCTTATTCCATCTTGTCGCTTAACCAACTGTCAGCATTGGCTCTGTGTCCCCACATCAGGAGGACAGATCCCTGTCTGCACAGCTCAGCACCATGGGTCCCAGGGCTGGCTTACCTTATAAGAGACGCAGGCGTCCTCTGGCATATTGCCGCATCCATCCTCACTACCAGGTGTCATCTGAGGCGCTATAGAGCGCGCGCGTGCACCTCTCCCTGTCTTATAGGGGATAAGCAGCTGGTTCTGATTATCCTCCCCACCCATAGGTGGGGCTTTGAGTATTTAGGGCAGCTTCACTCTGGAGGAAGTGCCCAAGCGTGGTTGTTGTACCTCTTGACTCCCGCTAAAGTGGCCCTCCGTGTCTGTTTATTGGATTTCCTGGATTCTGACCTCTGCTTTGCTGGACCCTGACTCTGTCTACTTGCTGGATTGCCTGGACTATTGACCCCTGCTCAGTTTGACTACGTATCTGCCTGCCATCTGTTTGTTGGATCACCTGGATTATCAACCACTGCATCGTCTGACTACGCTTCTGCCCATCGTCTCCTGTAAGTCTGCCTGGATTCCTGACCCTGCACTGCCTGACAACGAGACAGCTTTAGTCTGCACACTGCATACTCTGAACTTTGTTTTGCCTGTATCTCAAGTGACTTTTGTATAACCGTCTGCCAGTAAAGAGTAGACCTTCTCTTCCTTTATTCCGCATTTGTTGGACTTTGTTCACATTGCTGCAGTTAGCTGCATTCTGGGTGACTGGTGCAAACACCTGTGTCCTGACTCTGAGAGTCAGCAATATTGGGCAAACTCCTAGTCCTCTATCAGCTGACTCAGAGGATCCACATCCTCTGGTCGTAACACCAACTTTTACAGTATAACGGCACTGTTTTAGTGTCTCCATAGTTTGAGAGCCATAGCTTTTTTATTTTTTGCCCATTTGTTTGAGGTAGAGTCTCATTTTTTGCGGGATGAGGTGATGGTTTGATTGGTACTTTTTTGGGGGGAACACGCCTTTTTGATCACTTGGTGTTGCAATTTTTATGATGTAAGTTGACAAAAAACGACTTTTTTTTATAGAGTTTTTATTTTTTACGGTGTTCACCTGAGTGGTTAGGTCATGTGCTAATTTTGTAGAGCAGGTTGTTACTGACACAATGATATCAAATATGTCTACTTTCTTTGTTTGTTTGTTTCAGTTTGACATAAAGCATTTTTGAAAAAAAAAATTATGTTTTTGTGTCTCCATTTTCTGAAGACCTTATTTTTTTTATTTTTATGCCGATAGTCTTGTGCAGGGACTCATTTTTTGTAGGAAGAGTTGATGTTTTTATTGGTACCATTTTTGGGTACATATGATTTTTTGATCATTCATTATTACACTTTATGGGGCAAGATGAAAAAAATTGGTAATTTTGGCATAGTTTTTATTTATTTATTTTTCAAGCGTTTACCTGAGGGGTTAGGTCATGTGAAATTTTTATAGAGCAGATTGTTACGGACGTGGCAATACATAATATGTATACTTTTTCTTACTTATTTAAGTTTTACACAATAATAGCATTTTTGAAAAAAAAAAAATTATGTTTTAGTGTCTCCATAGTCTGAGAGCCATAGCTTTTTTATTTTTTGACCGATTGTCTTAGGTAGGGTCTCATTTTTTGCAGGATGAGGTGTTGGTTTGATTGGTACTATTTTGGGGGGGCATATGCCTTTTTGATCACCTGGAGTTTAAATTTTTGTGATTTAAGGTAACAAAAAATGGCTTTTTTCGCACTATTTTTTTTTTAACGGTGTTCATCTGAGGGGTGAGGTCATGTGATATTTTTATAGAGCAGGTTGTTACGGACACAACCGTTAAAATTGATTCACTCACCTCTAGTCCCGAGGATGGATCATCAATATCTAGAAACCAGAAAAGCCCTTTAATACCAAAGCAGTCATGGCTTTTAAATCACATAAACGCTCTTAGCAGGGAAACAAGAAATCATGTGTTGGGCTCTACCCATGCCCACTGCTATTCCAGACCACAAAACAAGTTAATACTTATCAGGATATCCAAGCTCCAGAGTTTCTGAGGGCCTCTCCTGCTGTGGGAAAATATATCAATATATTCTATTAGCATTTTGGTGATGGTGAGTGACACATTCAGTGGGAACCTCTAGTTTTCAGAATGTATTTTCGATGTATTCATGGCAAACACACTATTTGTGCGAATGATTTGTGGGTAACTAAACTTTTTTTTTTTTTGGATAGCAGAGTCTCTCCTTCAGGCACAGCATCATCAATATACACTGTATTTGTTTTCCATTCATTAAAAGTAATTATACCCAAGAGTAACAGTTCAAGTTTATTAATTATTCACATTTGTAAAGCTGCAGGATAATCATTGTCCGATAAATAATCTACAGCCTGAATGTAGCATGGACTGAAGCTTATGAGAAAATTTATTCTACGTTAAAAAAACAAAAAAAAAACATACCGTATTTTCCGGCGTATAAGATGACCCCCACCTTTTCCACTTAAAATATAGGGTTTGGGCTATACTCGCCGTATAAGACTACCCCTCTTCCAACACATGCCAATCCAACCCAGTATACAACAACCAGCCAATCACAGCAAGCGATGTACCTGTATTCTCTGTGCACTCTTCATGCAAAGCCTGCTTGGATTGTCTGTGTCAGCTCTCCCTGCCTGCCCAGCCCTCCCTGTCTCCAAGACTATCTTCTCCGGTCCAGGGAACTGACCATGGCAGCCAGGGCTTCAGTAGTGTCCTGGCTGCCATGGTAACCGATCGGAGCCCACCTGTGTTTTACTGTATTTATTGCAAAAAACGATTTTACAGATATACAAATTACCAGTACCGTTATCTTTGTGCCCAAGTGTCTGCCGCCGTTTTGTGCCCAGCCGCGCCCCGAATCATGGATCCCAGCGCTGCCCCTCTCTTAATTTATTCACTGCACTTCTGTTTGTTTATTTTCATGAAGCCGCTCGTAATCTCACACATGCGCAGTTAGTTGGAGCACTCGCGAGATTACAAGCGGCTTCAGAAGATAAAAAAACAGAAGTGCAGTGAATAAATTGAGAGGGGCGGCGCTGGGATACAGGATTCAGGGCGCGGCTGGGCACAAAACGGCGAGAGACACTTGGGCACAAAGATACCGATACTGGTAATTTGTATATCTATAATATCGTTTCTTCACAAAAAAATAAACCACAGGCCCCTCCTCCACCCTTCTCTCATCATTGGTAGCAGCGGACAGCACAGGGGAGAGGGAGGAACTGCTTCCTTCTCCCCTGTGCTGCCTTATACCCGGCGTATAAGACGACCCCAGACTTTTGATAAGAATTTCTACTGTTAGAAAGTCGTCTTATACGCCGGAAAATACGGTAGCTTAAAGGGGTTGGCCACTTTCTGGTTATGGTTGACCAACTGATGGCGGGTCATGTGGACAAGCAAATCATTTATTCTCCCCATTCAAATGCTATCTGCCCTTACATTGTTGGGAATTCAGTGCAGGTACAGTGTTTGTGAATGGAAGGGGATGAGTGATGTGTCTGGTCACATGACCCTCCATCAGCAGCCATCTTTTGAACAGGGTTTGTATGTGAACAGCAAAGAAGATTTGCCTAACAAGGAGGCATAGCATATGAAATATAGCAAATGGCACAGAATATCAATGAAGGCTATGTTAGTAAGCGCCATTTAGTCATTGTAACAGCGGCCACTGTTCCCCTGCTTACCACCGCGGTCCCAGGCGCCATGTTCAGCAGTGATCTGTTGCCAGTGTTTCCTTTCAGCCCTGGCCACAGCATGCTTGCCCCCCTACTAGATGCCTCAGTGTCAAGGTCCTTGTGTCCTGCTAAGATCCATGTTATCCGCTTGTGTACCTGTGTTCCTGACTCGTACATGTATTCCTGGACTCTGCTACCTATTTGATCGATGCCTGCTTGCCTTGACTCTCCTGTTGCCAACCCTGATTGCCTGACCTTTACCTGTGCCGCCTGCCCTGACCTATTGCCTGTCTGAATTTGCCTCTGCCTTATCCTTCGGTCCTGCACTGTTGCTGGTTATGAATCAGCCTGCTGACAATGCCTGAACTTCTGGTATCTTTCTTGGATACCTCGTGGTCTGCCTGGACCAGCTGCCTCGTGTGCCTATCCTCCTCAAGAGGTAGTGACCTGGTGTTCCCCTCGGGAAAGTCTATCCTCACCATCAGGGGAACTGTGAAGATTGAGGGGTTCACTTAGACAATACCCTTAGAGGAGGTAGGACACGTCGCACAGTGGGTTCACACCCGCTGGTTCGTAACAGTCTGCTGAAGCCATGGAACCCGCTGGTCACCCCAAGCCTGTCGTTCAGGAATTGTTGCATGAAGTGAGGTGTCAGAGCGAACGTCAGAATGTCATAATGCAGTTCATGCAAAATGTTGCTGCTCGTCTGGATGCCATCTCTTCTCCAGGTACTGCAGGGTCGCCAGTCGCTACTATTCCTGCAATTCCCACACTGGTGAATCCGGATTTGTGTGACGCTGGTGTGCAACTCCCTCTGCCATCACGCTATAGTGGAGATCCAAAAACCTGAGGAAGCCGGATTGTGCCGGCGATACGCGTGGGGCGTTGTATCTTATTCTGCTTGGGTCCACTTCATCAGCTCTCTTACAGGTTATGGCACGTCTACTTTGACCACATTTGGTCTTATTTTCATGCTCATGCTCTTTATGCCACATTATTTTGCATGGGCAGAAGTTTCCCACTGAGTGGTCCAAGGTTGCCTTCATTGTGTCCCTGCTGTCTGATCAGGCCCTTGCTTGGGCAAATCCTGTTTGGGAACATGGAGGTCCAGAGACCATTAATCTGCATTCTTTTCTGGCTACATTCCGGCTGGTCTTTGAAGACCAGGCTGCACGTCCTCTACTGTATCAGCTCAGAGTTACTTGTTTGTGGGTCTGTACGCCATCCAGTTTCGTACCCTGGCTGCCGGACTTGCATGGAACAATGAGGCTCAACTGGTGGTGTTCTGGGAGGGCCATTCTGACAGGATTAAGGATGAATTAGCTGGCCGCAACCTTCCGTCTACTCTAAATGACCTGATCACCTTGGCCACAAGGATAGATATGTTTCAGGAAACGTTCTAGGGAGGTTGCAGGCACCAGAAGACCACCTTGTTTGGCTCCATCCTTCCAGAGGCCGGTTCTTCCTCTAGTGTCTATACCATCTGAAGAGCCCATGCAAATAGAGCGCTTCGATTGTCTGACCAGGAACGTTTATGCCGCAGAGCAGAGAACCTGTGTCTGTATTATGGAGACAAGGCCCACTTTCTGCGCAATTGTCCACAGAAGCCGGGAAATGCCAATGTCTAGGGTCAGTTGGAGAGGTGGTCCTAAACAAGGAGAAGTCCTCTCCGAAACTTTCAGTTCCGGTGACTCTCTCTCACAAGGGAGTCACATTGTCTGTGCCTGCATTCTTGGACTCAGGGTCAGCTGGTAACTTCATTCAGCAAGCTCTGGTCCATCCTAGCTTCCTACCATCCATCTAGAAAGGCCTCTGTCTGTGGCTTCTGTAAATGGACTGCCACTTCCCGAACCTGTGCTTTCTGTTACTATGCCCCTTAACTTGCAAATAGGGGTTCTGCATTCAGAGATGATCTCCTTCTATGTGCTGCCAGCGTCCTTGAATCCGGTTATTCTTGGTCTTCCCTGGCTGTGTCAGCATGCTCCAGTTCTGGACTGGCACTCCAGTCAGATTCTGCAATGGGGATCATCCTGCCAGTCCACCTGCTTATCAGAGGTCTGACCTGCTTCATCGCCTACTGTACCTGTAGACCTGCCTGGACTTCCGCAGCAGCATACCAGTTTTGTGGATGTCTTTAGTAAGAAAGAGGCCGGGACACTGCCTCCTCATCGTCCTTATGATTGTCCAATTGACCTTCTGCCTGGTGCTACTCCTTCTCATGGTTGAGTCTACCCACTCTAACTTCCTGAGACCCAAGCAATGTCTGATTACATCAAGGAGAATCTTGAGAAGGGGTTTATCCGGAAATCGGCTTCTTCTTTGTGCAGAAAAAAGATGGATCCTTACGACCCTGTATTGACTATCGAGATCTGAATAAGGTCACAGTCAAGAATCAATACCCTCTTCCGCTAATCTCTGAACTCTTTGACAGGATCCGGGGAGCTAAGGTCTTCACAAAATTCGACCTGCGAGGTGCATACAACCTTATCTGCATTCAAAAGGGCGATGAGTGGAAGACATTTCAACACTCGTGGTGGACACTACGAGTATCTCGTCGTGCCCTTAGGTCTATGCACTGCTCCTGCAGTATTCTAGGAGTTGGTAAACGATATCTTCCGGGATCTGCTCTATGTCTGTGTAATAGTGTACCTGAACAATATAGTGATCTATTCTCTGACCAGCAGGAGGAGCCCCAGTACATTGTAGATCCTGCTCGCTTGATCACAGTGGCTCCTGTCCTGGTAAAAGACCTCCCTCCCAGGAAGACATTCGTGCCATCTGCCAAGAGAAAACGTATTCTAACTTTGGGGCACAACTCCAAACTGGCTGGTCACCCAGGGATCCGCAAGACCACAGAACTTTTGTCTCGCCACTACTGGTGGCCCACACTGTCTAAGGATGTGCGTGATTATGTGTCTGCCTACACTGTCTGTGCTTAGAATAAAGTCTCCAGGACCAAACCACCCGGGCTGTTAACTCTTCCTGTTCCTGATGCCCCATGGCAAAACATTGCAATGGACTTTGTTATAGATCTGCCCTCTTCTGCCGGATGTACAGCTATCTGGGTGGTGGTGGTCCGGTTCTCCAAGATGGCGCACTTCATTCCTTTGGCTGGACTGCCTTCGGCTGCTGAACTTGCTAAACTGTTCGGGAGACACATATCCTGCTTGCATGGTCTACCTTGGCATATTGTTTTCGATCGCGGAGTCCAGTTCACCTCTAAGCTCTGGAGAGCTCTTTGCTGGCTGCTCGAAATTGAGCTGGACTTCTCTTCCGGTTATCAGACCAACAGGCAAGTAGAGTGGCTTGATCAAATATTGGAGAACTATGTCCGGCATTTTGTTTCAGCACAACACGACAACTGGGTACTCCCCTGCATAACGGAAACGGAATGCATCCGCTATACAGGCCATAGGCATTCCGTTATGCATTCTGTCATAGAATTGCGTTATGGTCCGTGGTAACGGAATCCATAACGCAATTCAACTTTTACCACCAAACATAGGGCAAAAGAATTTCAAAATATGAAATTCACTCATCTCCAATTATAGCTACTGAGTTATTCAATGTTATCTATCCGTATAGCGCCACCTTCTTTTTGCTCTTTTTCTAATTTCTCAGTCCTGCTCACTAAGCTGGAAGCACATGATCAGTTCCATCCTTCAACTGCCACCAGCTTCAACAGAAAGGAAACTACTCCTAATCTGGCAGAGCAATGAATGGGGGGATCTCTGGATCCATGTGAATAACCAGTGTCACAGCCAGGAACTCTGGTTATGAGCTCCTCTCCACAGGGCCGGCGCTACCATAGAGGCAAGGGGGGCAATTGCCCCCGGGGCCCGAGTCCTTAGGGGCCCCCGGCACCGGCCGGCCCCACCCGCCGCAAACTAACACTAACAACGCTTACTATTTATTTAGTCACATAATGTGTGACACATCACACATTACACACTTAGCTGGGAGCTGGCAGTGTCGGCAGGCTTTGCGCAGCGGAAGCGCAGACAGCAGCAGACTCAGTCAGAGACTGTGAAGGGCCTGCCTCCCGGCCTGAACAAGTGAGAAAGGGGGCGGGGCCTGCGGCTGCTCTGAGCTCCGCTGCGTGCGCAGGCTCACAGCTGCCGCACAGGCACGTCTTCAGATGACGTTGCCACTGAGCTGGGGAAGCTCCGCCCCCAGAGACTCGGAGAGCAGAAGGAGCGACGGACGGCGACTAGTCAAGAAGGCCTGCGGCTGCCAGTACCGGTATTTATAATTTGTATAACAGCTTATAGCTGGATTGTTGGATGGAGTAGCAGAAACCCCCCCGGGGGGGGGGGGGGGGGTTGGTGGCTTTGGGGGGGGATGTGCTGCACTGCTGCTGCCATGTGTCACTCACTGGCCCATGCCATGGAGGGGAGAAATGTGCCATTGGGGGGTGGGGGGGGGGGCCACAGAAGGAGAGATGGGGATGGAGGGAGGGGAGAAATGTGCCATGGGGGGGGGCCCTTATTGTTTTTCGCCCCGGGGCCCCATTTCACCTAGAGCCGGCCCTGCCTCTCCACTTGATTACCTTTTCAACCCCAAAGACTTGACAAAGGAGTCTTGGTACTCCGAAACGTGTTGTTGCAGGGGTTGTTACAAAAAAAAAAAAAAGATTTCTTCACCTAGTTTTGGTCGTGTCTGCACCAGTAGATGTCTGAAATTTGCTGAGTGTAGTTTACCTAAACCCTTACTTTGGATCCATGTGAGGTACAGGGCTGGTTGTAGCTTTGTTAGATAGAGATTGTCATGTACTATATACTGTCTGATTTTCATTTTTTATATTTATGGGATAACCCCTTTAAACTTGCATTGAACATGAGATCTCAAAATATTCAGAAACTCTGCCCTCCCCGTCAGGAGTAGTTATCTAAGAAAATAGCGCGTTTGCATGTGAATAGGGTTGGAGAAACGGCAATGATTGACTTAAGATGAAATTAATAGAAAGGTAATTGTATATGACAAATCCACTTTCTCTCTATTGTTGAAAATGTTGATCTGCAGCCGTAATCCAGCACTTAACATACATTACAGCCATTACTGCCTGTTCATTATAGAAAATGACAATATGTACTGTACATGACTACTGTATTATCATTGCTGATGTGATTACAATAACAATAGGGACTTGTGACAGGGAATTGCTTACCTTTGCTTTGTGAATGGGTTTGCTAGTTCTGTATCTAATTTATACATGAAATGTATGCAATATGAAAGAGACCTGATGTTTTAGTCATTTTAACCCACAGGATGACATTTATTTCTAAAATGACTATACTTATTTTAAGCATTCTTTATAACAGACAACCTATTAAACCTGATGCGCGCGCACACACACACACACACACACACACACACACGATGCACTATCTAGTATTCTAAAATGGGAGTAAATAAATAAACAACTGGGCACACCTGAGGATATCTGACCCACAATTTATTAGGATAAAATAAAATTAAAATAATAGCCAATATAAAAGACACAATAATAGCCCTAAAATAGTAGAGTGTCCGCTAAGTACAATATTCAATAAGTGCAATTCATTATGTAGAGAAAACAGATATATGGGAGTTCATAGATAACTCCAGTATATATACAGAGGAATGAAGAAGGGGACACAGTTAATCCCCGAAACGCGTCTGGTCTGACCCCCCCCCCCCCCCATCTGGACTTCTATGCTTCTGCATATCCATGCCTAATATCTACACGGTGACCGACCAGTGCCGTACCGCTTATTGAAAAAGCAGCGTGAAAGGTGACCATACACACGTACACTGTATCTGGACAAACAGACACGTGCCAAGATTCACCAACGTGGTACTGGACACACAGCTTGAAGGACAACGAACATTTTTGTAACATGGTCCAAAGCTGTAGGACGTCAAAGGTCGGGATCTGGGGTAAAGCGGTTTTTATATTAATAAGCCGGGTCATCTATCTATCTCACAGTACAGAACCTTAGCGGGACACCGCTGAGGAAGTGCTATAGTGGGACGCCGCTACATGTGGTCTGAGCGATCGCGCATTAAATATCTATCTGTAAGGATCTTACAATTCATAGACTTGATCGCAGTCTCTTTTGCCACCAACAGAATAGAGACAAGAACAGATCAAACAGTGCAGCTCTGATACACATCGGGCTTTTTATCTATTAAGACTGCTGCTAACACACGGACTACTGCTGCTTATCAATTTCAGGATGCTACAGGTCATCTGTTTGTTGTGTGGGTTGCTACAAGACTTCTTTATCTACAAGTATAACTAGAATTCAAGCCATCTATGAATGTTCACTATTGCTTCCGTATTGGTTAGCAGCTGCTATATGACTCTTATTGCTATTGGTTGCTCCAGTTTATGATTGGTATCTATTGGCTGTTTTAGGAGATCAATTACATTGGCTGCTATAGGATATTTATTTTATTGGCTGCTCTAGGACTCATTCCACTGTATATATACTGGAATTATCTATGAACTCCCATATATTTGTTTTCTCTACATTATGAATTGCACTTATTGAATATTGTACTTAGCGGACACTCTACTATTTTAGGGCTATTATTGTGTCTTTTATATTGGCTATTATTTTAATTTTATTTTATCCTAATAAATTGTGGGTCAGATATCCTCAGGTGTGCCCAGTTGTTTATTTACTCCCAGCTTTTATAATGTACAGAAAGTTAATACAAGGAAATTACTAATTTGTGATTGTCCATATTGCCTCCTTTGCTGGCTTGATTCATTTTAGCCATCGCATTGTATTCTGCTAGTTTCTGGGGATTAGAACTAGGGATGAGTGAATCGACTTTGGATGAAACATCCGAAGTCGATTCGCATAAAACTTTGTTCTAATAGTGTACGGAGCAGGAGCTCCGTACAGTATTAGAATGTATTGGCTCCTATGAGCCAAAGTTATTGCTTCGTGAAGTCTCACAAGACTTTGCACAATGACTTCATAAATTAATTTGTACTGTAAAAAAACATTTCCCGAACTCGGGTTCCTGCTCCGTACAGTATTAGAATGAAGTTTTATGCGAATCAACTTTGGATGTTTCATCCCTAATTACGACCACCACTTCAGCACCGATAGGAAGCTGCCAGGACAGGACCTACTGTGCCTAAGTTCTCCCATGGCCCTGACCACCAGAGACGCTGGTGCTTTTTACTATAGTGTGTAAGCACGGCCACCACTGCTGGATTGCCGGGCGGTCGTTACTAGGGATGACCGAATCGACTTCGGATGAAACATCCAAAGTCGATTCACATAAAACTTTGTTTCAATACTGTACAGAGCGAGTGCTACGTACAGTAATAAAATGTATTGGCTCCGATGAGCCAAAGTTATTACTTTGCGAAGTCTCGCGAGACTTTGCATAATAACTTCAGAAATTGATTTATACTGTAAAAAAACATTTCCCGAACTCTGGTTTGGTTCCAAGTGGTACCTCATCGGCTCATCGGAGCCAATACATTTTAATACTGTACGGAGCGCTCGCTCTGTACAGTATTGAAGCAAAGTTTTAGGTGAATCGACTTCGGATGTTTCATTCAAAGTCGATTCGCACATCCCTAGTCGTAACCCCTGGACTCGAGAAGTGTATACTGTGATGAAATAATGAATCAAACCAGCAAAGAAAGCAATATGGACAATCACAATACATTAGTAAATGCTTTGTAGTAAATTTGTCTACATGATAAAAGCATTTGCTAAAGTCAGACAACCCCTTTAACTAATAGGCAAGCTGCCTGTGGTATCTCGGTGTCCTAAAGAGCATAGGAAGTTGAAGATACGTAGTACACAAATCAACCAAAAAAGGACAAAACCACATGTTTACCACATCAAAACCACATGCCTAATATTGCGCGGTGTCTGGCATCAAGACGTTAACAGTAAATCCTTTAAAGGGGTTGTTCAGGTTTAAAAAAACATGGTTCATTGATTCCAAAAACAGCCCCACATCTAGATATAAGTTGTGCCGGGCATTGCAACTCAGCTGAGGTGTAATGCCACACACAACCTGTGGACAGTTGTGGTGCTGTTTTTGGAAGAAAGCAGTCATCTCTTTTTTGTTCTGGAGAACCCCTTTAAGTCCTGTAGAATGCGAGGTGGGACCTCCATGGATTGATTTCTGTTTCCATAACATCCTAAAGACACTTGATCAGATTGAGATCAGCAGACGGGCTCACATAATTTAATCAAAGTGAGCACCAAGAAAATCACATTTCTTTGTATACAAAATATAGCAGTAATTCGGTTCAAGAAAATTCCATACATTTAGTGTCTGGATATAGCCTAGTGCTTGTAGAGTACTGCTGTATCTTTTGTGCTCGCTTGCTTGCTTTTGTATTGCAGTCACAGCAGCATTCACCTGCAAATGTATTTCTTGTCTAGATGCGCTGGCTAACTCATCTTTTTTTTATTTTTTGCATTACTAGTAAAGTGATGGAAATGACCATATGACACAAACCTAAGGGTACTTTCACATTTGCGTTTTTCTTTTCCGGCATAGAGTTTCATCATAGGGGCTCTATACCGGAAAATAACTGATCAGTTTTATCCCAATGCATTCTGAATAGAGAGAATTCCATTCAGGATGAATCAGGATCTCTTCAGTTCAGTCTTTTTGACATTTCAGGACAGAGATAATACCGCAGCATGCTGTGGTTTTATCCCCATCCAAAATTCCGGTAAAAATGTGAAAATAATATATAACGGATCTGTCTCTCCCCATGACAAGCTGAGAGACAGATTCGTTCTTGCAATGCATTTGTAAGACGGATCCATAGCCGAATCCGTTTTCAAATGCTTTCCGTTTGCATGCAGATTGCCGGCTGGAACTGCTTACCGGATCACTCTGCCGCAAGTGTGAAAGTACCCTAATAAGAAAGGATGATTTGGAGTTGACAAACGATGGGACATTACTGTCTTTTCAAAGGAGTCTTTATCAATATGTTGGGTAGCAGCTACTAAAACCCACAAAATTAAGCTGAGAAAAATCATTTAAATAGTTGAGTCAAATAATATGTCAATTAATAAGAAAGAAAATGCCTGACAACTTGGTTTGACTGATCTAAGGGGGTTGAGCAGGATTTTGATATTGATGACCTGTCCTCAAGATGGGCCATCAAAATCAGAATGGTAGCGGCCCAACTGCCAATCGCTTGTTCTGTAGCGTGGGAAATAGGCTCCCAAACTACACAGCTCCGTTCATTGTCTTGTAAATGGAGCTGTTTACTGCAGTGCTCCTCCCAGTCAAATGGGAGCAGCGCTGCAGTTACCAGCTCCATCGACTATACAATGGAGGATGAGCCCTGTAGTTCCTCCACCAACTTCCAGCATTGGAGCTACAATGAAACAGCTGATCAGTGGGGGTGCAGGATGTCGGACCTCCGCCAATGTGATGTTGATGACCCATCCTGAGAACAGACCATCAATATCATGATCCTAGACAACCCATTTAAACCTTTGAGATTGCAGATTTTTCCATGGGGCTATAATATTCCTAAGGGCTCATGCACACAAACGTTTTCTGTTTACGTTCCGTTTTTTGCGTTCCGTTTACGTATTTCTGTTTTTCCGTTCCATTCCGTTTCCGAATAACGGACAAGGATAGTACTGTTCTATCAGGGGCAAGCTGTTCCATTCCGCAAAATACTGAAAAAGCCATGCAGTCGTGTGCATGAGGCCTAACTGTGACATCCTTAGAAAAGGGTATGCAAATGAGCTCTTAACAAGCTGTCTCTAGTGCTACCAGATGTAGGGTAGCTATCCTATAAGTCAATGTTCGACCTTTTTAAAAGGTCAAACATTGACTTATAGGATAGCTACCTTACATGTGGTAGCATTAGAGGCAGAGCTTGTTAAGAGCTCATTTGCATATCTTCTTCCCAGAATTCCAAAGGGGTATAGCCTGGCCTATAAAACTCCTCACTCCACTTAGGGCACTTTAACACTTGCGGCATGGCTATCCGGCAGGCTGTTCTGGCGGTGAACAGCCGATAATCAATGGGGACGGAGCGGCAGCACACGGGTACTTGCAGCATGGCGGATCCGGCGGGTGAACAGCCCGCCGGATAGCCATGCCGCAAGTGTGAAAGTACCCTAAGGCGTGAATTGTGACCCTGAATTGTTACTCTTCAAAGATTCCTCAATAAGTATAGTCGTACAGTCCGTTCATGGCTTGAGTAGGCTTGAGGGCTTTTTTCTTAAAGATATCTGCAATGTTTATAAGGTACTACTATTAGAATCTCTTGTTTTTTTCTAGACTAGCCATAGAATATCCTCATTCTTCATTGCTGAGGAAGATGACCCTGCCACCCATTCATGTAAATTAGGACTGGATAGCAATTTCAGAACAAATAGGAACCTGCCTTTTTTTTTTTTTTTTTTTTTAGCTATAGTCAGCTGTAAGATTAAAGCTTTTAGCTCCACACAGAGAAATGCTGCTATGTTTTTCTGACCCCGAGTCTAGGCAACAGAGGATAAACGCTTGGACCTCTTATTAAATTGTGACCCTACTTGGATTCGTCTTTGTTTTTCTTTCCTGTAGAAAATTGTCTGTGCACAATGCAGCTACAGTGTATTAATGGAGTAAATTGCATCAAAAAGCACCTACATTTCTTTTACACTATGTCTTCCTCTAGCCACAATAATTTTGGACACTTGACAAACATTGCCGAAAGTCTACTGCGTGATTAGCATAAACATTTATAATGATTTTTTCCACTTATTTGGCTTGTGTGTGAAGTCATTTTATTAACCCCACAAAGAAAGAAAGGACATCATTTTCTGAATGTTTTAGTTATTCAAGCCTGGCTATAGCTTGCCATTAACAATATAATTCTCTTCATATATGTTCCTCAAAATTATGGTAGCCAATACAGATCGTTTAGAATAACAAATATCTGAAATTGAAATAAGTTCTTTTTAAATGCAATGTTTTACCCTTTGCCGGGACAAGGGGTAGGTGTTGTACGTGCATTTGAGTTGCCAAGTTGCTTCTAAATTTATTTTTAAAGCTGATCGGACATTAGCTGATCAACATCATGATGTTGTATGACAAGACTGTATATGCCCCGTGCAGAAACATAAGCATGTGCCTCAGAGACTCCTATTACAGAGTAGAACAACAGAAATGAAAGCTGTGGTGTGAACCCAGCCTTACTGGGTAAATTGGTGCTGATATCTGTGGTTTCAATGATATTCCATCTAAAAGTGTAATTATACTAAACTTTAGGACGAAGAATTGGGAGTGGAGAATTCTGGCGCCCTTATTTGACCCAACTCTACATTCATCTTCTGAAAATCTGTTATATATAACTGTAAATGACTACTACATTCACAACTTTAACAAGGGTTGTCCTCAGGATAGGTCAGCACTTAATAAAAGGTAAACAATCCCTTTAACCAGGAGACCCAGATATTAAACCTACGGGAGTTAACATGACTGACAGGAAGAAGATTTTTCTTACGTCAAAAGCTGAAGATAATGGGCAAATAAATATACAACAAATAGATTGCACGTGGTCAAAGCGCCTGAGGTTCTTTAGGACCAGTCAGTCTAAATTTGGACATTTGTAAACTTTAGAAATAATTTCTCTATTCTTAGTCTTGGGCACAGGATGCATAGATAAAATAACTGATACATATTCCAGAAATACTGAGCTTCTTAAAGTTCCTCAGAGATCAGTCCTGCATCTACATATCCATTGTAATATAATGCTATTGTGTCAAGAATCGTAATTATTGGGAGGTGAAGGTACAGGGACTGGCTCATATCTGAAATTAAATATTTGAGTACCTTTTCTAGCTAGAGAGCAAATGTTAAAGAAGTGTCCCAAACAGTTTCTGATGGAGCAAAGTGCGAGTCAGAGGGAGGTACTTCAAAGGAAGTCAAAAAGGAAAGGCGGGAAGAGATGTCTATCAAATCCTAAAAGGTTCTATTCCTTCAAAGGGCTTCCTCAGAGACTTGTTTCCTACCTAGCTTTGATTCATTTTTTATCCACATTTTCTTTCATTTAATTTCTCTTTTTGGCAGAAGGCAGGGGAATCGATAATAGAGCATGGAATGCCGAGCTTCATGTTAATACTCACTCTTTTCAAGGCCTGGCTGCAGCAGGGGACTGAAATTTATTATTTGCAGTAATTGCTCTAGCTATTCTTTGTATAGCAACATCTTGAATAATGAAATTTCTAGATAAGCTTTGGAAATGATTTTCTTAATATAAAACATTTCATATTGCAATATATGCTCAGCACTAAATCTGTACATATTTTATCACAATGTTTGAAACCTTTCAATATTTAATGTCTTTTTACCAGTATGTCATTATGTAACCTTCTACAACTACAACACATTTTAAAGTGGGGTTGCCCACCACTCTTTACAAAACTTTACGACCAATTGTAGCGTGTTTGTTCTAGTTACAGGAAATGTGTCACCAAAAATGTTATCTTCCAGTTAAAACCAAATAGCAACACATATCCCTTTTTTCTAATGTTTTTATTTTTTGATTACAGATTATTTTTAATTATTTTTCCTGAACATAATAATAGGGGCAGCCATCTTGCCTGTGCTGTTCTTAACAGCATTTGGAAAGCATTAAAAAAATTTCTTTACGGCAGTCCCATGGGCCATAGACACAATGGTCTGGGAGGGACCTCATTGACCTCTATGAGAGAGTTTTCTAGACATGCTCTGTGTAGAAGTCATTGTACAAGGAAAGAATAGATAAGCTCTGACAACTACCTATTGTGAATGGTGGATCCTGTCTTATCTGTCATTCTAAATCCGCCTGTAATTATATCACCTCTGTGTACAGATAATCAGGTAACTGCAGTAAAGTGATCTGTACAGACCAAGAAGTTGTACTTATTATTTGGCTTAATGGCCAGTGCAAAAACTGCAGGATTGTATGGTTTTTGTTTAAAGGGGTTCTATGGGAATTAAGAAAAGGAAAATACTTAAATATTAGTTTATTATAAATATATTACCAAATACCTTTCATTAGATATAATGGCTTGTTTTATCTGGGAAGCAATCATTAGGAGAAATAAAGTGTCTTCCGTCCTATTAGTACACACAAAACCTGTCCTAATCACACAGCAGGACAAGTTCCTTCACAACACTGAACTAAAGAGTTGCCTCATCGTCCTCTCTGCTGTGCTTGTCAGGGAATATGGTCCTGAATTTAGTTTAATATGATCTTCATCTGAACCTCTGTAGGAATGGAGTCCATGAGGAGACATGAAGTACAGGACGGACAGACTGTTTTAATGGAGACTGCATAAAATTGCTGCTGCCCATTTCCCACATCCTCCGCTCTGTACTTTATGTCTCCTCATAACTTCCCTTCCCACAGAGATTCAGCTGAAGATCATATTAAACTGTATTCAGGACCATAATACCTGACAAGCAAAACAAGGAGGAGGATGAGGCAGTTCTTTAGCTCAGTGTTGTGAAGTAACTTGTCCTCTTGTGTGATTAGGACAGGTTTTGTGTGTACTACTATACGACGGCGGCCATTTTATTTATTCTAATGATTAGACAAAATGAGTCATTATAAGTGAATAAAGGCATTTGGAATATTTTTATGATAAAGTAATGTTTTAGTATTTTAATTTTCTTCATTCCTGGAGAACCCCTTTAAATATAGATATTGACATGGAAAATTAAAAATAACATCATCAAAAATTCCTTAAAAATATGTTAAACGTAAAAATTAGATTTACGTAATAGGTTATTTTTTGATGACACATTTCCTTTAAGCCAATTATTCTTCAAACATTCTTTTCTCTGGACATCAATTGGCAGTTTCAAAGGTATCAAGAGTGTACTTAGGTATTCTTGCAAAATTAGCTGACATGTATAATTATGTTGGTATAAATCAAAGCAATGTATAGACCCCTATTTCATACATTGTCAGGACTGCTTTGCCTATGCACAGAAAGCAGTCAGGACTGTGTATATCAGTGTAGTTTTGAGTAGGGATGAGCAGCAGGGGCAAAATTCGAATTTGCGATATTTTGCGAGTATTTGGACGAATATTCATCATAATTTCATGAATTCGAGAATTCGCTTTTATTTTCTTGTTTGCGAAAATCGGCAATGTAATATTAATGTAATGCGCGCGCAATATAGGTATGGGTCACTATTGCTACATTTTTCAAGCTGCAAGAAATTTCCTGAGACTGGAGAAAATGGTTGGTACGGCAGAACATTATAATAGCTTTATATGCAGATAGAGTGCTCCCATGTATTCGCGATTGTGCAAATTGGCAATTAATGATGTGCATATTTTTGCGCAATACATGCAACTTCACATTTTAGCAGGTCTGACTACATATTAGTGATTGGTGCACTAAGTATTGTTGTGAAATTGCCTGTAGCATGTACAGTGGATATAAAAAGTCTACACACCCCTGTTAAAATGTCGGGTTTCAGTGCTGTAGAAAAATGAGACAAAGATAAATCATTTCAGAATTTTTTCCTCCTTTAATGTGACCTATAAACTGTACAACTCAATTGAAAAACAAACTGAAATCTTTTAGGTAGAGGGAAGAAAAATATAAAAATAAAATAATATGGTGGCATACGTGTGCATACCCTTAAAGTAATACTTTGTTGAAGCACCTTTTGATTTTGATTTTATTACAGCACTGCAATATGAGTCTATCAGCATGGTACATTTTGACTTGGCAAGATTTGCCCACTCTTCTTTGCAAAAACACTCCAAATCTGTCAGATTACGAGGGCATCTCCTGTGCACAGCCCTCTTCAGATCACCCCACAGATTTTCAATCGAATTCAGATCTGGGCTCTGGCTGGGCCATTCCAAAACTTTAACCTTCTTCTGGTGAAGCCATTCCTTTGTTGATTTGGATGTATGCTTTGGGTCGTTGTCATGTTAAAAGATGAAGTTCCTCTTCATGTTCAGCTTTGTAGCAGAAGCCTGAAGGTTTTGTGCAAATATTGACTGGTATTTGGAACTGTTCATAATTCCCTCTATCTTAACTAAGGCCCCAGTTTCAGCTGAAGAAAAAAGCCCCAAAGCATGATGCTGTCACCACCATGCTTCACTGTGGGTATGGTGTTCTTTTGGTGATGTGCAGTGTTGTTTTTGTGCCAAACATATCATTTGGAATTATGGCCAAAAAGTTCAACCTTGGTGTCATCAGACCATAACAACTTTTCCCACATGCTTTTGGGAGACTTCAGATGTGTTCTTGCAAAATGTAGCCTGGCTTGGATGTTTTTCTTCATAAGAAAAGGCTTTCGTCTTTCCACTCTACCCCATAGTCCAGACATATGAAGAATATGGGAGATTGTTGTCACATGTACCACACAGCCAATACTTGCCAGATATTACTGCAGCTCCTTTAATGTTGCTGTAGGGCTCTTGGTAGCCTCCCAAGCCAGATTTCTTCTTGTCTTTTCATCAGTTTTGGAAGGACGTCCAGTTCTTGGCAATGTCACTGTTGTGCCATATTTTCTCCACTTGATGATGACTGTCTTCACTGTGTTCCATGGTATATCTAATACCTTGGAAATTCTTTTGTACCCTTCTCCTGACTGATACTTTTTAACAATGAGATCCCTCTGATGCTTTGGAAGCTCTCTGTGGACCATGGCTTTTGCTGTGGGATGTGACTAAGAAAAATTCAGGAAAGACCAACTCGAGAAGCTGAACTTTATTTGGGGTAAATCAGAGGCACTTAAATGATGGCACGTGTATGCTGACTCCTATTTAACATGATTTTGAATGTGATTGCTTAATTGTGAACACAGCTAAATCCCCAGTTATAAGAGGGTGTGCAACTTATGCAACTACATTATTTTATTTATTTTTCTTCTCTCCACCTAAACGATTTCAGTTTGTTTTTCAATTGAGTGGTACAGTTTATAGGTCACATTAAAGGAGGAAAAAGTTCTGAAATTATTTATCTTTGTCTCCTTTTTTACAGCACTGAAACCTGACATTTTAATAGGGGTGTGTAGACATTTTATATCCACTGTATGTATGGACAGCAGAATCAGCTACACTATATCACAATCCAACCTACACTGACTATCGCCCACTAACTATCTGTATTATATATATATAGCTAACTAACTAACAATCTAATGTAATGTGACACAGTAAAGCACAGAGCACAGCAATGACACTGCTGTCTCCCTTCAGAACGGGAAAAAAAAACCTGTAGAGAATGGCTGCTGGGGAGGTTCTTATATAGTAAAGGGGTAGGCAACTTTCTTATTGGTTACTAGGGACATTGCTAAGATCAGACATTGCAGCCTTCTCATTGGCCCACAAGCAAGAAGCAGGGAGGGATCATGGGTTCAGATTAAAAAAATCTAGAATATTTGCGAATACGAATATATATATAGCACTATATTCTAAATATTCGCGAATTCTCGAAGTGGCGATATTTGTGATAAAAATTTGTGATTCTAATATTTGCGCCCAACACTAGTTTTGAGTGCTGACATGGGGGAAATGGGTAGTGGTGGTTTTGGTGGTGGGGTTGTCAGTAGGAAATTAAAATTTGACTTTTTATGTGTAGTACACCTCATGTATTCTTGCAGTAAGAGTCCAATATTAAAGTGACAGATTCCCATTAAATATTTTTTGTCCTTCTGTCTTCTGTAGCCTGCATGTACTGTATAAAAACTACAACACCCACTCCTTGTCAACCTTCTGAGCTAGATCCATATCTGCTGCCTTAAGGGTGGCAAGCAATGATTCTGTATGATGACGAGCAATGGTATTAGCGCTCGATTGTCCCCATACTGAGGAGGAGATCGCCGCATGTAATAGCAGCGGTCTCCTTTGCTGAAGAGCAAAGGATTGCAATCTTCCTTCCCGACAACTGCCTGCATAATTTGGCTGTCCAATACAGCCTTTAGGCTGCTGCAGTTCTCTCTCTCTCTGAGCTCTCTTAAAGGCTAATCTAAGCTAAAAAAAAAAAAAAATAATAAGATAAATCAAACTGGATTTGAACTTTGATCACCTTCAGGAGAGCTGAGAGAGGGTTTGTAGACAGCGCTATCAGAGAACTGTTTGATGGATTTAGCGCAGAACAGTACTGAGCAGTCAGTATTATAGTGTGCAGTATGTACATGCAAGCTACAAAAGACGAAGAGAGAGATTTTCATTAATATAATTATTTTTGCGTGGCCGTACCACAGTCCTTATTCCATTTTTTACACCACTCCCTGCTGAAGAGAAAAGTCACAGGGTAAATTTATTATTTAAGCTGTATTTAGGATTAGTTCTTAGAGTGATGTGGCTATGCCCACTTGTGTCAAGATTTATGAAAATAGCGCTCAGCAATAATAAAGTTGTCAAAAGGGCAATGTGGTTGTGTATATTTCAGTAAAGATTTACCAGGAGGAAGTCTATTCTAAAGATGTGATGTTTTTGCAACATAAAAGTGATCCATGCAACAAACTTTGTCTAAATCCCACTCCACTATTGAAAGTGGTAAAGGGTGGCAAACAAGGCCAAAAGTTGCCAAACTTTGCACAAGTACAAACATGTGCCAACAGATTCGACAATCTTGCTCCTAAAAACTTGCATAACTCATTTGATAAGTGTCCCAATTCCCTAATCTGGTGAAAACCTTTGTGCCACCCACCCACTTTTCAAAAGTAGTAAGAGCAGCTTAATATGGTTTGCACAAATGTTTTATAAGGCTTTTGCAAAGCTTTATAAGTTTCCCCCACAGGGTATGGAACTACTTTAAAGAGTACTTTCAAATGGTAGCTGCTCTACATAATGTTGGAGAGTTGCTTACACAGCAGCGATCTGAAAATAGCATAGGGCAGGTGGAAATAGTCAGGCATGCCTTATGGAAATCATTATTTAGCTATCATTTTCAATAAAATCCTATATTGCCAGACCTGGAGGTCCCAGACAAGAAAGTCATATTCATAGTTGTATTTTTTGTATAATTATGGAATTCTACAGGCTTTGAGAGCTAGAATTGTATAGCTATAGAGGCTAATTAATTCCTTGCAGGTTCACTGTCATATATATCATAGTGCAAATAACATATTTTCAGTGCCAGGGTGAAGCGATAAGCTCAGCACACAACCTGGCACTGATATTCTCCAAACTAATTACTAAGTATCCATTCCCAATCATCCCTTCTGTTTTCATCTCCATTGTCTCTGACATGCCAATTCAGTGTAGCAAATGAAGTAGAACACCAGAGGGTCAGCCAGAGTCATTGCTGCATCTAAATCTACTATTCTTGCTGATATCCATGCTGCAGCCAGAGAAATCAATCATCCTTGGTTCAACTGGTACAACCTCAAACTCACATGAACTTAGTTGGTGCATTACACTGGAAATTTCTGTGAAGGTTAGAAATGTAACCCTTAAAGTCTTCTACTGTTTCTATCCCTGTCTCTTAGTATTAAAACTGCTGATAACCAGGAGCACCATCACATCAGTGCAGGAGTTACTGTAGTCAGGGGGCCCAAGCTAATGAGTTCAATAAATGGATCCATATTTACCGGCCTGCTGCCGCCTCCAAGTCACGGCATCTATAGCCCACTGTGCACAGCAAAGCATGATATTTATGTTACACAATGATCCATTAGGTGGGAAATATGAAATCAAGGCTATAGGACCCTTATGATGTTAATGTATTATATTAGTAATACGTTTTGTTCTTCACCCTTACCATGTGCATACTGGAGGGCCCTCAAAGCATTGTCCAATGAATGGCAGTTTCGTTGGAAAAGCACATTTTAGATAGAGTCAGAATCGGGAGACAGTATAGTTTGTAACAAGAACCAGAATGCCATCAAACTTTTAATAGCAAGTGAATGCAAAGACAGTAAGATATGTAGGCCATATGGGGCACATTTTTTAAGCCTGGCTTTTTAGACGCTGGTTTTAATAAGGCCCTGTACTGGCGGTGGATCGCAGAAGTTATGTAGAGGCTCTGGCCTTTACAAAATTTCGGCATATCAGCTGCCGATTCTAAATGTAAGTTAGCTTCCTTGCTGTCTTACATTTAGACCATTTTCTACACCTAAAACAGGCATATAAAATGATAAATGAGATGGGCCCACTGTCCTGTCCCCTTCCCCGCCCATACCACACACCCTTTTTTTGACATGGCATGAGTGGGGAAGAAGGAGCAGATTCTTTTGCAACATGGGGTGTAACAGAATCTGCACCAGATATATGCCACAAAGGTTTGTAAGATGACCCCCTGTGTCTATGTATATTAGATATATTAGGTATAATACTGCCAGGTCTGCTCTTGGGATAAACAAGAACATGGCACTTAGGATTTTTATTATTATTATTATTAATAATAATTTAGAGACAAGCAGGCCCTTTATAGATGACATCCCCTCTCTAAAGCAATAGGCATGTATGCTGGCTCAGCTGGGGAACAGAGACACAGCTGCTTACTTGGCTGCATTGAAGAATACTGTGTGATCTCTGTTGCACAGAATGATGTATGTGACCCAAATATACAGAGGCCTAAAGAGCTGGGGGACAGTGTATTATTCATCCTGTCTAGCTTTTTTTTTTACATGTAAGGTTAATTAGACCATACCTGTCTGCAGATGAGATGACTTTTTAAATTTCAGTCACTGATATCTTCAGACACTAAGTAACTAAGTTCACATCTACATCCCGATCACCGCCAGACCCCGGTGCAGTTAATGGGAATCTGGGGGTGATGTAGAGGATCTGGCAACACTGGATTAGGGAGATCCAGCAGGCTTTTTCTGAGCTGGAACAATCTGTCGGATCTCCAAACGGAGATGTGAATGAGGCTTAGTACTGTATATCCTGTGAATTAAGCTTAATAAACAGCACCCTTGTAAAACAATAAAGTACTACTAGGATCTCAGATGACGATCATAATTCCTAGGAGAGCAGGTGTGGTGCTCTGAGCTTTCTTTGGTTGTACTCTGTGTTTGTAGTATCTCCTTCCTTCAAATTATGGTCAGTCGCACACACAGTCTATTGTGTGAAAGAATTAGTGTAGGAGCCCTGGCTGATGGCTGAAATCACAATCCAGCAATGTTCATGATGTCACTCACAAAGTAGGTAGTAGGAATGCACAATTCCGATTTCAGATGAATGACGTCCTCCATCATGAACATCCTCCATGATCCTTGATCGTGCTTGCACCGCATTTTGTTCTGCCAAATTCCTGTACTCATGTTGAAAAAAGGGTCTATGGGGCCTTACAGTGTTGTTCCTCTGCTGGATGGTTTTAACGTGTGTGTGTGTGAAAGTAGTCTTATCTGTGTACTGTGTACTGTATACTGTGTACTGTATGTATAGTATCTGATCTCTAGGATCAATTAATTAGCTATAATCATAGTTAGTAATTACCCCTGTGTATTATCTGTTTCCTGTGGCATAACTGCATGAGTGTATTATCCATGTACTGTGGCATAATTGTGTGAGTGTATTATCCTTGTACTGTAGCATCATTGTGTGTATGTTTTATATATCCGTACTGGGACATCACTGTGTGTTTTTGTTATACCTGCTTTGTGATGTCACTTGGTCATTCTCTCTTTATATTATAGGTAGACACATGGCACAGTATAAAGGCCAAAGTAATCTTGGGATTTCCATATTTTGAATTTGCTTCTCAAGCTGTCTTGTAGAGTGGGGACCGGGGGGTCTGTGTTAAAGGAGAAAAACAGGGATTCCTGAAGTTCCATGCATTAGTTAAACTTTCATCAGTTTTTTCAGCAACAGATGTGACGTTTTCCTCCAGTTTTGACCCTCAATAGTTTCTTTACTCACAACTCTGTGGCTTCAGTCACATTTCTGTTGGTGGGCAGAAGCTTGTCCCATAAGACCTTCAAGTAACCTGTTTGTCCCAGCAGCACATTGCAAGAAGCACATTTTGATTGTCTTCTTCCCCTGCATACAAAATTTTTAACCTGGATTAATTTGGATTGCAATGCACTGCCACTAGTGTTGAGCAAATCGAAGCATCCAAAGTGGAATTCGATCCAAAGTTTAGGAAAATTTTGGTTCGCAATGAATTAGAATTTCCTCCCACTTTTTGGTAACAAATCATTTTTTTTTTCTAAAATGGCGGCTACATGTGTTACAAAGAGAAAGTAAGAATCCTGGGAAGGTGAGATCACCCATAATGCCGTGCAGACAGCCAATCAGCAGCTGGCCAGCCCCTGTGATGTCACAGCAATTTAAAAGCCTTATCTTGTGCAGTCTCCATCATTTCACTGTGAGCTGAGCATAGGGAGAGGCATGACAAGCGCTAGGGACAGTGTTGATAAAAGCCTTAAATTGTGTAATATTGGATAGGGAGAGTGCAGGGGCAGTGTAGGGAGATCATAGGGAGAGTTCTTACACACTTTAGGGAGACTGCAGGGACAGTGCAGGGACAGTAATCTGAAACTGAAGTCTATTAGGCCTTGATTCTCAAATTGGGGTAAATAACCTGTCTTTTCCTACTGTAAGAGGGTTGACCACCTTGTTTATTACATAAGCAATTCTATTAGGACTTGATTCTGAAATTTGGGTGAATAACCTGTCTACTTCTACTGTTAGTGTGGTGTCCACCTTGTTTAATGGATAAACAATTCTATTACGCCTTGATTCTCAAATTGGGGTGAATAACCTGTCTACTTCTACTGTTAGTGGGGTGTCCACATTGACTGATTTTACATATACAGTTACCATACAATATGTTCAACAAAGAGGTGCCAGGGCCCTTCACAGGAATGGTAATGGCAAAAATGTTGCTAGAGCCAGCAGAAGTGGCAGCAGAAGAAGGAATGGTGATAGAAGCAGCCACAGCAATAGGCTAGAGCTGCTAGTATCATCCAACATCATCTCCACTGACATCAGACACCCACAGCCAGGAGTCAGTGAGCTCCTCTAACACCACACTTAGTTAATATGGCCTAGGAACAAGCTCTGTGCCCTCATCTGTTCTGAACCTGCCTCTTTCCTTTGCTGCTCCTTCTGCCAGGCAAGTAATGTATGCTGCCAGCTCTGCTCCGCTTTTCAACAAGGAAGATATCATTGAGGACGGTCAGCTATTGGCCAGCTGAGATTTGGAGCGGTCCGCTGCTTCCTCCTGTAGTCATGCAAGTAGCGACAATGATATTCGCATGGGAGCAAGTGTTGTAAGCGGTCAGGGACTCGGCCAAGAGACTGGTGAAGGTGACATAAGTGACGAGCAGACAGTAGTGGATGATGATATAGCCAATTGCATATGGGATCAAGGTGAAGAGGGGTCTTCATCATCATCATCATCATCAGGAAGTGAGAATGGCACCTTGCCAGTGAGACAGGGGCAGGGTGGCAGTGTGACACGGAGCCAGCAGGGTACAAGAGTGGGCATGAGCTAGCAGGGTGGCAGCAGTGTGAGATCTGGAGCCAAACATGCCCTGGGTAGACCGTCTTACTGGTAGACCACTGTCATGACTACTAGAGGAGGGGTGGGGGGCAGGAGCAGCACCAGCACCAGCTCCATCAGCAGCCACTTGGATCTTAAGTCTCTGATTTGCATGTTTCTTCAACAGCCTACTGAAGAAACCAGCCAGCAGAAGCAGGCCATGGAACAGAATTGGAACCAGCAGGTGGTGGCATACTTAGACTGCACCCTGTCACCCCAGATACAAGATCCCCTGGACTACTGGGCAGTCAAACTTGAATAGTGGCTGCATCTGGCCAAGTTTGCCCTGGACAAGTTTTAGCACAGAGAACTCGCTTTTTAACACAAAATGTAGAGCGATTAACCTTTATAAAGATAAATCAGGCATGGAGAAGCCAGGATTTCCATGCACTGGTGCATGATACATCAGACTAGATCATCTTGGCAGTAATGTGCTGGCTGCAGTGTGTTTTCACACCAGAGCATTGTGAAATATGGCCCGTTACTTCTAACCACATGATTTAGCCACTATTCTGACACTGCCACTCACCTGATGCCACACACCTGCTGACTCTGCTGCAATCTTCTTCTACTGCCTCCATCTTGTCTTGTTACTGCCCATGCTGTTGCCCACCCCTTCCCACTCTGTGACTGGGCTTCTATATTGACTCCTTGTGCTGTTGCCACCCTCTCTTTGTCTGTTCTGGGGCCACTAGTGTCCCTGTTTGGCCTTGTTGACATCAGCATTTATTTTACCTTACTTCTGATCTGCCACAAGAACCGAAAAATTAAAATCACAATGGATCCTGTCTTTGGAGCATCCATAAGGCCTTGATCAAGTAGTCAGTATTTTGCATCAGGATTTCATCATGATTTGGAAGCCAAAAGCAGGAGTGGGTGCAAAAAACATAAGACATGCAAATATTTCCAGTACAAGGAGGGAGGCAGCGCTCACATGTTAGTCAACTATCTGAGCACGGAGGTCGCACCTGGAGGCGACAACAAATAGCAGGAAAGGAAGAGATGCCCAGGACCAAAAATAGTGGTAGAAAAATCTTGTATCTTTATTCTGCAGTAATAAAAACTTCCATACAGGATGCTAAAGTCAACATGTTTCAGACCATCACATATTCAAGGTCCTTCCTCATGGCATATCAAACCCCAAATGGATTGCTGCTTATGTACCCCACACACACCTGGCTCCATAATTATGGGATCATGTGACCAGTGGGAGCACACATGGAGCAATCATTGCACCAACACATCTTACAAAAATCACCAAATCATGCAAATATTTCCATCACATGTCATCTCTGTTTTGGATCCACTCCTGTTTTTGCCCTATAAATACTGATCGATACTGACAACAAAATACTGACTGTGTGAAGGCCGATTTTCAAAAGAAAGAATCTGTATTTTCTTTTTTTTTGGGGGGGGGGGGGGGGTTCGTCTACTGATGGATCAGAAGAAGGCAGAAATAAACAGTGACGTCAACACAAACTTACTGCTGACACCCTCCTCACTCTGTGACTGGGACAGTCACACTACTTGTATCAGTGGCTAACAAAGTAGGTTATCTATTAATCTATGTGTAAGCAGCAAGCGGTGTAAAATGAGACGGCTCATTCCCACTTTAGTAGAATCAGTGGCTAACGGAACAGGTTAACTAGCAATCTATGTGGAAACAGCAGTTAATGGAAAATGAGACAGCTCTTTCACTATAGTAGAATCTTGGACCACTGCACGGTTAAGTACATCATACCTGACGCTAACATTGACCCGTAAGGCCAATACCTGATGCTAACTGAAGTGTGAACTGAGTTCACACTTCAGTTATTTGGTCAGTTAATTTCAGCAGTTATTGCACAGTGAGCCAAAATTTTGGAGGCAGTCCTACTCTCAGATAAAGTATCATGAAATGATCTGTACCTGTTCTGTGTTTTTGACCTTTAATTGACCAAGTAAGTGAAGTGTGAACTGAGCCTAATAGTGATGCACTGTCATTCTACAGCTAACAAAAGTGATTCAAAAGCAATTGTTTGCATTGCAACAACATGGCTTAAAATATTTTTTTTTCTCCACTACTTTATTGGTACTGCCTCTATGTCCTTCTTTTATTCTACTAAAGAGTTACTGGGACACAGGTCTTGCAAGGGCACATAGTGTTTTCTTTTCTTTTCCTAATGACTGCTGTATGCTTTTCTTTTAGCTAGGACTGTTGGTGGCCTGCACGACGATGCCCATGTCTATTTACTGTATGAGACCTGCCTGTCATACTGACGCATAGTAACTGTTTCACTATCAGTAAGGATTAGCTATGCATGTTTCTGCAATACACAGTAATGTACACCGAGATATACTCTCCCTGTAGGCCGGAATATGGCTGATTTGACACAGTTCGTGATGAATACATTTGGAATGAAGCAAATTTCTTGAAAAAATTTGGCAAACCGTCCGAATCAAATTTTTTAAAACTTTGTCACCTCTAATTTTATTCTCCAATCTTTATAGAGGTATATACTTCATTTTGAAATAGGAATGAATGAATGAAAGCATGAATGGAAGAAAGGTGTCTGGGCAGCTTCACCTGCTTCACAATGAGATGACTAGGCTGGTAATGAAGGAGCAAGAGAGCAGGGAAGCTACTGAACATGTTATACTAGCTCAGGAGCCCTCAACCTCTGGCACTCCAGCTGTTGTGAAACTACAATTTCCAGCATGTTCCATTAATTTGTATGGGAGCTATGAGAATAGCAGAGCAATTATGCATGCTGGGAGTTATAGTTTCACAACAGCTGGAGTGCCTGAGGTTGCCTACCCTTGTACTAGCTTCACATCTGCCTTCAGAAATCCAACAGGCTGCTCCAGCAGGAGTTCCCCATGTCCAGCATTGCCAGATTTTATCGTTCAATGCTGGATCCCCATAGACAATAACAGAGGCCACCAGTGACTCGCCGCTTTCTGGCATACATGCATGCAACATTTTTTCATCCAGCTGACAGCCAGCATTTATACCAGAACAGCCTGCTGGATGTTCGACTGCAACTGTGAATGTAGCCTTAGGCCTCATGCACACGACCGTATGTTTGGTCCGCGTCCGAGCCGCATATTTTGCAGCTCGGGTGCAGACCCATTGACTTCAATGGAGCCGCAAAAGATGCGGACAGCACTCCGTGTGCTGTCCGCATCCTTTGCTCTGATCCGTGGCGCCGCAAAAAAATAGAACATGTCCTATTCTTGTCCGTTTTGTGGACAAAAATAGGCATCTCTATAATGGGCTGCCCGTTCTGTTCCGCAAATTGCGGAAAGCACACGGAGGCAATCCGTGTTTTGCGGAACCGCAATTTGCGGACCGCAAAACACACACTGGTCGTGTGCATGAGGCCTTAGTCATAGTGAATAGAGGAGGAGGAGAACCAAAATTTCAGCTGCAAGAGAAAAAATAGGTGGCCCTACCAGAGTAAAAAAGTTAACCCCTTATTGAGCTGGCCATTTTGCACATTTGTAGCCAGACTAATTTTTGATAATCTGACACGTATCACTTTATGTGGTACTAACTTTTGAATGCTTTTACTTATCCAAGCCATTCTGAGACTGTTTTCTCGCATATTGTAGTTCATGTTAGTGGTAAATTTGAGTCAATATGTTTCACCTTTATTTATTTAAAAAAATCCAAAATGTACAGAAAATTTGGAAAAATTTATAATTTTTAACATTTGAATTTCTCAGATTTTAAGGAAGATAGTGATACCTCACAAAATAGTTATTAATTTACATTTCCTATATGTCTACTTAATGTAGGCATCATTTTGAAAATGTCATTTTATTTTTTTAGGACATTAGAAGGCTTAGAATTTTAGAAGCAATTCTAAAACCAACTTTTTTAAAGTCACCCTAACAAATCTAAACTAAGTATACATACATGGAGAGCGGCGCCCAGGGATCTCTCTGCACTTACTATTATCCCTGGGCGCCGCTCCGTTCTCCCGGTATGTCCTCCGGTGACTTCAGCTCTGCGTCTCAACTGGGAGGAGCCTGCGCTTGTTCTCCTGGGCGTCTCCTTCTCCCAGGCTGTAGCGCTGACCAACCGCAGCGCTCAGCTCATAGCCTGGGAGGTTTTGTTCTGGTTTTTTGTGTGGATTTCAAGTAGATTTTTTAACCAGCTAAATGTTTTAAACCTGCAGATAGTAGGCATGAGCCTGGAAGACATTTCATTATGGTTGGTAAAATATTTAGGAGATAAACAGTACTGGTTCGTAATTAAACTTACAGTATCTCTTGGGGTTTCAAATGCAGAGGATTTGTCTACTAGATGGATTCTTTACATGTTTACTGATCTTTGAAGAACATTTGAAGCAGTTATTTGTTATGCTAAACAAGGTGATTTAAGGTTAAATGGAAAAAAAGTAAATTACTGGAAGTTTCAGCTCGATTCTTCTCAAACTGTGGGGCAGCCTCTAATTGTTAATGAGGTGCATCTGAGGACGTAATTTTTAGTAAAGGTGGGCATACACATTAGAGCAAAGTCAGCAAAACCTACCAATTTTGAAAGGACCGGCTGCTTTCTTGTGTGTATGGGTGTGCCCCCAATGGCAGATATCAGGGAATGAATTTCAACATGTTTGATCTTTTGTTCTGATGGGATATAAGCCAATGCTACAGCTGTCTGGTCTCCTCTCTTCTTTGAGAACACGTGCATATTCAGTCAAGTCGAGTGTGCATGTTTATGAGGGGCAGCTGTTGAATGTGTATGGCCATTTGGTAGAGAAACAGTCTGCTGGAGTTCATAATATCCAGCATTTCCAGATACTACCTTTCCCCACCAGAGCCCATTTACTATAATAGGACCAGGCAGGGATCTGGCTTGTTTCCGGCATTAGTGCCGGGATTCAGCCAACAAAAAACGCTGCTTGGGTTCCATTATAGTCAATGGAGCCTGGCTCTGCTCCAGCCCCTTCTGGCAATGTCGGATATGGAATAGCCTGCTGCATCATTTTAATGCTAGTGTGAAACTAGCCTAAGCCACCAACATGCTACTGCTTGTAAATACCTTTCTAGATATGTTCCTGTTCAAATCGTTGGTTTTACTAGGAGTGAAAAAAAGATGTCACAAAACATATAGTCATCTTAGTGGTTCCACGGTAAGGATTATAGACACATTATCCTAGCTCTCAGCATTTCCACTTTGCCCTAATTGACATTCTGCTTAAACGTTTTGAGCCTGTGGAGTATGGATCCCATATACTTTGGATCTGTACACCAAAGTTCCAAATAGCCAGCTCACAAACAGGAACCTGGGGTACAGAGATCGCAGGACAACACCAACATCAAGCAAATGTAGAAAAGTCTAGCCTCTGCTTGCGGTAAAAACTCCCAAGATTTATTAACATAGTCACATTTTATAAGGCAGAGAAAAGACATCTGTCCATTCAGTTCAGCCTGTTATCCTGCAAGTTGATCCAGAGGAAGGCAAAAAAAAAAAAACCCTGTGAGAACCCTGGGAGAGATCTCTATACTGACACCTGATATATTTATACATAGTTATTAGATCTCCCCTCAGTCTTCTTTTTTCTAAAGTGAATAACCCAAATTTTGATAACCTTTCAGGGTACTGTAGTCCATCCATTCCAGTTATTACTTTAGTTGGCCTCCTCTGAACCCTCTCCAGCTGTGCTATGTCTGCCTTGTTCACAGGAGCCCAGAACTGTACACAGTACTCCATGTGTGGTCTGACTAGTGATTTGTAAAGTGGTAGGACCATGTTTTCATCACGGACATCTATGCCCCTTTTAATGCAACCCATTATCTTATTGGCCTTGGCAGCAGCTGCCTGACACTGGTTTCTACAGCTTAGTTTGCTGTTCACTAAAATTCCTAGGTCCTTGTCCATGTCAGTGTTACCCAGTGTTTTACCATTTAGTATGTATGGGTGACTTGCATTATTCCTTCCCATGTGCATAACATTACATTCACAACCTTACTTGTGAGCCGGAGGGTGAGCCACCCCAATCCACTGTACATAACCTTACATTTGTCAGTGTTTAACCTCATCTGCCACTTCTCTGCCTAAGCCTTCAATCTATCCAGATCCATCTGTAGCACTATACTGTCCTCTTCCGTGTCAATAACTTTACACAGCTTAGTGTGATCTGCAAAAATTGATATTTTACTGTGCAAGCCTTCTACAAGATCATTAATAAATATATTGAAGAAAATAGGGCCCAATACTGACCCCTGTGGTTCCCAACTAGTGACAGTGACCCAATCTGAGTGTGTACCGTTAATAACCACCCTCTGTTTTCTATCACTGAGCCAGTTACTTACCCACATACAGACATTTTCTCCCAGTCCGAGCATTCTCATTTTATATACTAACCTTTTATGGGGTACAGTTTCAAATGATTTGGAAAAGTCCAGATATACGACATCTATTGAATCACTGCTCTCAAGTCTAGAACTTACCTCCTCATAGAAACTGATTAAATTAGTTTAACATGACCGATCCCTCATGAAGCCATGCTGATATGGCGTTATTTGCTTATTTTCATTGACGTACTCAAAGATGGCATCTCTTAGAAAACCTTCAAACAGTTTACCCACGACAGATGTTAAACTTACCGGCCTATTGTTTGCCTATTGTTTTTATACCCTTTTTGAATATTGGCACCATATTTGCTATGCGCCAATCCTGTGGAACACTCCCTGTCAGTATAGAGTCGTTAAATATCAGAAATAAGGGTCTGGCTATGACATTACCTCATTCTCTTAGGATACAGGGGTGTATGCCATCTGGTCATGGTGATTTGTCTATTTAAATTTTTTTAAGGCGCCGCTGTACTTCTTCCTGGGTCAGACAGGGCACTTTTAATGGGGAAATTACTTTTAGATTCTGCCTTTCATCTGACAGTCCTTAGTGAATACAGTGGAGAAAAAAATACTTATTTTCCTTGATGAATACAGTGGAGAAAAAAATATTTAATCGTTTTTCTTTCTCCTCATCGCTCTCTGCAACTCCCCCCTCATTACTCTGTAAAGGGCCCACACCTTCAGATTTATACTTTTTACCATTTATATAATTGAAGAACATTTTAGGTTTAGTTTTGCTCTCTTTGGCAATTAATCTCTTGGTCTCTAGTTTGGCTGCTTTTATTTGTATTTTTACATATTTTATTTTTTTTCCTTATAGTTTTTCAGTGCTTCCAGGTTACCTTCCTGTTTTAGTGATTTAAATGCTTTTTTTTTGTCATTTATTTCTTTCTTTGCAGTTCTATTTATCCACATTGTTTTTTTCTTGTACCTTAACCTTTTATTCCCATAAGGTATGTACCTCTCACAATTAGATTTTAGGATGTTTTTAAAAAATATCACATTTTGTTGCTGTATTTTTATTTTTGAGGACTTTGTCCCAGTTAGTTAGGCCTATGGCCTCTGTTAGTTTGCTAAATTTTGAAGCATGTTAAAATTCAGCCAAGTGAAAAAAGAAACAAACAGGCACAGTCTTATTAGTTGACCCGTTTCATCTTATCAGTACCCTTAATCATAACATGTTATGGGGAACTCCCTCAGATAGTTGTTCCCTGGGTATCCGTGCAGTGGAAATATAGTTTGAAGAATCAGGTCAGAAGTAAATGTATTTAAGTATCTCTTAACTTACTGCAAGATTTAACTTGTGACACATCCAACATTATTAAGTACAAAGTGCAGATTCTTTAGCACCAGATGAGGAGATTTGGTGGCTGGTAGAATACCTATTGAATGACACTAGCAGGCACTTGTGGATATAGGTGGCCACTGTAAGATTCAGGCTTGATATTTCTCTGGCCTTGTTGTGTTTTAGGTGATGAGTGTCTAAGCCATAGTCCCTCACCTTGCAGTAGTGTCTGTAAATCTGTAATTTCACCAAATACTCTGCTATGATGCTTTCCGGAAGTAGTGTTGTTGATTTTGCTGATCTCTCTGGAGTGTTGGTCTCTCAGGAGAATAATATCTGGTTGTGAGGAGTAGGAGCTCTCACTTGTACTTCCTTTCCCTCCGCTCTAGCAGGAAGTAGGATCAAATAACTATAAAATACAAAAACTGGGCACTCTCAGATAGTTAGAAGCAAATCGGCTATTTATTATTAAAATTGATCAATTAATAGCTAGTATAGCATAACAAAAATGACCTCATTAAAATAAGTGCAACAAAAATGACCTCATTAAAATAAGTACCCATATATTCCATTCATTGATCATTCCACTTCTTCTTCATTCCACTGCACTTTGTCTTGGAAGTTCAGTGTAAGACAAGTACCCTCTCCGTTCAAGTGAATGTAGCCAGTACTTGTAATTACACTATCCCACCTATCCACTGGAGATGAGAAGTTGTGTAATAATTAGAAATGGTGTAATCATCAAACAGCTAATTAGTGGGGGTTCCTGGTGTCAGACCTCACCGATCAGATATCAATTACCTATCCTCAGGATAGGTCGTCAATATTAATGGTTGACGCCTTTAACTCCTTCCTGGTGTGAAATTTTGTTCCCTAAAATGAGGGGGGAAAAAGGATCAAAAGTAGTATGAACCCCAAAAGAGTTCAAAATATCAACTCATCTTGCAAATTAAAAATCCCTCCACAGCTCCCTCAATGTAAAAAATTGTAATTGTACTGAAGTTAAAATGGTACTGAAGTTAAAACTGTACTTAAGTTAAAAAGAGTTTTATGAGTTTTTTAAGAGTTTTTACTGAGCATCGGTATCTGATCGGTGAGGGTCCAACATCTGAGACCCCCACCGATCAGCTGTTTTGATAGGGCAGCGGCCCTCACAGCTTGCAGCTTACCAAGCACAGTGCTGTACATTGTATAGCGGCTATGCTTGGTATTGCAGCTTAGCCCCATTTACTTAAATGGGGCTGAGCTGCTCCTAGGCCATGTGATCGATGAACATGTCATCATTTGGTCTAGGAGAAGCAGAGAGAAGGCTGTGGCGCTCACATGATCAGAGGCTAGGTCATCAGTAAGAAACTCTCGGAAAACCCATTTAATGCTGCGCAATGAAACCCGCATTGCAGAATTTCCATGTTTTTTTTTTTTTTTGCATCCCTCCACCGCCAAAAATCTAATAAAATTTAATCAATAAATTATTTGTATCTCAAAATGATTCTATTAAAAAATACAAATTGTTCTGCAAAAAACAAACTCTTATACAGCTACATAGATTGAAAAAAAAGGGTTATTTTTTTCAATGGGAGGATGAAAAAGATGGAAAAAAGAAATGCCAGGCCTTTATGGCCAAAATAGGCAAGTTGTTAAGGGTTTAAATAGATTATTTTGGTGAACATACAGACATGACACATTGTGTGTGGGTTTAAGGAGTCTTTGACCACTTACATCTCTCAGCCTTGAATATGTTCCTTACTTCATTGAATTTTGCACTTTCTATTAACTGCCGTCTCAGGTCCTTGGTGTTACTCACTGCTGGTCCCTGCTGGTGGGTGCAGTCATCATCAGCTTTCAAATTAATGACTGTGCAACCTAATTCTTTTTCCTCCTTGACCTCTCCACCCATATGCTCCTACACATCCCTCTTTTTGATATGAGCTATACATTTGCATGATTACATTCACAATATTGACCCAGAAAGTGTTTCTCTAGTTCCTCTCTGTATATTAGAGCCTATTTTTATATTATTTCATTATTTTATGCAGTTGGGATTTTAGAAATTTCTATATTCAGATTATCTTTGCGCTATTTCACAAGAGAAAACGATCGAAGAGTATAGATCTGCAGGGAAAATGGATCTATTACACAATGAACCATAAGCATCCCTCTTTGACCATCCAAACAGTTTGGCGGTATGGATACCATCTCTTGAGCAATGAAACAACACAGAAAGGATTCTCACAGATTGCATTCAAAATCGCTAGCAAAAATATTGTGGCATACTTTGCAGCAATTCTCCAATCAGGCTTATACAGAACGTGTTTTTATGGGTGAACCATGCAATTAATACTCCAATACTAAAGAAACAATTCTATGCGTATCCAAATAGAAAATTGGTCACTGAGAAATGTGGAACGCTATCAAGGGAATGATACTCTAAAAATTAACTTTTATTCAATTCTCTTAAAATTGCTGATTATAAAATACAGAGTGATTTCCAAACTACATAAACATGAGAGTGTGGAGTGTTAGTCCCTAATAATGTCCGGATGGTGACAACCTGATCAGTCCCGATCAGAAATGTCACTCTGGTATCGCCAGTGAGTATTTGAATTCACTCACATATATGATGGCTCGTATACCAGACAACCTATTGAACTATCACCCCTCAAATCCAATTGGGAGAACGTAAGTGTATATTACATGTGGAGCTGGGACTTGTAGTGCACCAGTACCCACTCTAAACACATGTGTGACTCCCAATCATATTGCCCAAAAGTTAGCACCTTGTTTCCCACAAAAATGTAATTTATCTGAATAGGTCTGGTGGTCAAAAGATAAGGCAGAAAGACCCCAGCCCGCCGTGCACAATATCAATACCGCGGCTGGAGATCTTTCCCCCATGTAACCAGACACCATCCAGTATTTGGTGGGAGCAAGGTGAACGGGCAATATAAATTGGTAAAATTAGGTCCCTGCCTGCAGTCCTGCTATATTACTAAATTCCCCCCATAATCTATTCTGCTCAACGCTTTTCGCCTAAGATTTGGGCTCATCAGGAGCAATTTCACATTGGGGTGTAAGGAATCGTGCAGAGCATCGCCTGCGTCAGGACAGGACAAAGTATCGGCATAGACTGGCCGTGAACCATGCAATTATCTTACAATAAGGAGTTGTCTTTTTATTAGAGATAAGCTGCTGTCTTATAAGTGACAAGATAAACAGTGGTTCCAAGGCATCATGTTGCCCTGGTATAAGTGGTCCATTTACTCACAGTGGCTGAAGGAATGTTCAGCAAAAAAGAAATTTCAGCGGAAAATTTTTGTAGTATACTAGTATAATTTTTTTTTTACAGATGCTTAACATTGCCAGTGGCACACAGGAAAAGGACTGTGCAGCAGCACATTGGGCTGTGTACAACAGCAAATTTAGATTAGTGTTGCTCGCGAATATTCGAGAATTCGCGAAGATCTAGAATATAGTGCTATATCTTCATAATCGCGAATATTCTAGATTTTTTTTCATCAGTACTACTGCTTCTTGCTTGTGGGCCAATGATAAGGCTGCAATATCTTTGTCTGAGCTTAGCAACATTCCTAGGAACCAATAGGAAAGTTGCCTACCCCTTTTCTATATAAGAACCTCCCCAGCAGTAATTTTTTGCTGTTTTTTGTAGTTCTGAGAGAGAGAGAGAGAGAGAGAGAGAGAGAGAGCAGTGTCATTGCTGTGCTCTGTGCTTTGCAGACTCATCTGGATCCTTATTCAATTACATTAGATAGTTAGTTAGCTCATATATATAATACAGATAGTTAGTGGGAGGTAGTCAGTGTAGGTTAGATAGTGATATAGTATAGCTGATTCCAGTGCAGGGTGTTAGGTAGTGTGATAGGAATTACTGTGCTGTGATAAGGATTTGTGTCTAGCAGCTTGAAAAATGTAGCAAAAGTGAGCCACGGCTGTATTGCACGTGCATTACGTGCATATTACGTGCATATTACATCGCCAATTTTTGCAATCAAAATAATGACTGGAGATCACGAATTCTAGAATTTGTGAATTTATGGCGACTATTAGGCCAAAAATTTGCGAAATATCGCGAAAACGAATATAGCCTATGCTGTTCATCACTAATTTAGAGACGTTACAGGAAGAGCTGAGCAGATTGTTACATTGTTTTTTTTTAAAAAAAAAATCAGTAAAACCTGTAATTTATACATTTACTGCATATGTTTGCTTTTTCCACCTCTTGTGAATGGTACAGGAGGGAGGCATTATTAGTGATTGATAGCATTGAGTGTATGTGTGAATACAGAGATAGCTGTCAGTTACTGATAACACCTCCGTCCTGTACCTACAAGTATTCACAGTATATGGAAAAAGCAGATACAGTATCTCACAAAAGTGAGTACACCCCTCACATTTTTGTAAATATTTTGTTATATCTTTTCATGGGACAACACTGAAGATATAACACTGTGATACAATGTAAAGTAGTCAGTGTACATCTTGTATAACAGTGTAAATTTGGTGTGCCTTCAAAATAATTCATCAAGCAGCCATCAATGTCTAAACCACTGGCAACAAAAGTGAGTACAACCCTAAGTGAAAATGGCCAAATTGTTCCCAAAATGTCAATATTTTGTGTGGCCACCATTATTTTTCAGCACTGCCTTAACTCTCTCGGGCATGGAGTTTACTAGAGCTTCACAAGTTGCTTACTGGAATCCTCTTCCACTCCTCCATGACGACATCACAGAGCTGGTGGGTATTAGATACCTTGCACTCCTCCACCTTCCATTTAAGGATGCCCCACAGATGCTGAATAGGGTCTAGATCTGGAGACATGCTTGGCCAGTTCAGCACCTTTATCCTCAGTTTCTTTAGCAAGGCAGTGGTCGTCTTGGAGGTGTGTTTGGGGTTGATATCATGTTGGAATACTGCCCTGTGGGCCAGTTTCTGGAGGGAGGGGATCATTCTCTGCTTCAGTATGTAACAGTACATTCATGGTTCCCCCAATGAACTGTAGCTCCCCACAGCCGGCATCACTCATGCAGCCCCAAACATGACATTCCCACCACCATGCTTGACTGTAGGCAGGATACACTTGTCTTTGTACTCCTCACCTGGTTGCTGCCACACACGCTTGACACCATCTCGGTTCATCTTTGTCTCATCAGACCACAAGACATGGATCCAGTAATCCATGTCCTTAGTCTGTTTGTTTTCAGAAAACTGTTTGCAGGCTTTCTTGTGCAACATAGAAGAGGCTTCCTTCTGAGGTGACAGCCATGCAGAACAATTTGATGTAGCGTGAGGCGTATGTTCTGAGCACTGACAGGCTGACCCCCACCCCTTTAACCTCTGTCTGCAGCAATGTTGGCAGCACTCATACATCTATTTTGACAAGTCAACCTCTGCATATGACACTGAGCAGGGGCGTAGCTAACGGCTCATGGGCCCTGGTGCAAGAGTTCAGCTTGGGCCCCCCTTCTCTCAGTGCTTTGTGTGTCTTCTTTTGCGGCACAAGTGTCTTTTGGCCCCCTCAGGCTCCTGGGCCCGGTAGCGACTGCTACCTCTGCACCCCCTATAGCTACGCCCATGACACTGAGCATGTGCACTCTATTTCTCTGGTCGACCATGGGGAGGCCTGTTCTGAGTGGAACCTGTCTTGTTAAACTGCTGTATGGTCTTAGCCACCATGCTGCAGCTCAGTTTCATGCTGTTGGCAATCTTCTTATAGCCTAGGCCATCTTTATGTAAAGCAACAATTCTTTTTTTCAGATCCTTGCCATGTTGAACTTCCAGTGACCAGTATGAGAGAGTGTGGGGAGCGATAACACCAGATTTAACACACCCACTCCCCATTCACGCCTGAGACCTTGTAATACTAAGAAGTCACATGACACCGGGGAGGGAAAATGGCTAATTGGGCACAATTTGGCCATTTTCACTTAGGGGTGTACTCAGGGCCGGCTCCAGGTCCATGTGGGCCCTTGGGGGATAAATCTTAAGGCATTTTTTTACATTTACATGTCCCCCTTTGGCTCCCACACAATATAATGACCCCCACTGGCCCCTATACAGTATAATAACCACTACTGGCCGTTCACACAGTATAATGACCCCCACACAGTGTAATGACCCCCAGGGGCCCCACACACAGTATAATTACCCCACAGTGGCCCTCCATTCAGAATAATGACCCCCCAGTCACCCCCCATTCAGAATAATGACCCCCAGTGGCCCCCACACTGGGGGTTATACTGTGTGGAGGGGGCACTGGGGGTCATTATACTGTATGGTGGTCACTGTGGGTTATTATATTGAATGGGGTCTCTGGGGATCATTATACTGAATGGAGGGTCATTGGGGATCATTATACTAAATAAGGGGCACTGGGGGCCATTATACTGTGTAAGGGGGCCTCACAGTGTAATGACCCCCCAGTGGCCCCCTCACATACCTATCATTGCTGGAGCTCAGGGGAGCCGGCGGTTCTGTCATTCACTAACCGCAGCTCCCTGCGCTCCTTCTCTCCTCAGGCCAGCTGCAGCAGTTAGACACACGTCATGATGTCACCGCTGGGCCTGGCCTGGAGGAGAGAAGGAGCTGTGCAGTGATGTAGCTAGAACTGACTGGGCCCCACAGCAAATTTTAGTATGTCCTCCGCCCCCCAGTGGATTCACTTTACGTTTTTCCTATAGGTTTGATGTATTCAAATGTGCAGAGGAGTGAGACAGGGGCCTGGGGCCCTGGGTGAACAGAATGGGTGGACACAGCAAGTAGGTGGAAGAGGCAGGTGATCTGTGCAGGGCAGCAATAGGAGATAGGAGGGTGGAATACATGAGGGAGGAAAGGAGACAGCAGGGGATCCATCAGGATGAGATAGGACAGGATATGAAGGGGGGGGGACAGGTATCATGAAGGCAAACTGCTTAATGAGGCAGTAAAGCAACTAAATAGCATTGAAGCTGCTGGTCTACAGCATCCAGCAGCAGCTGGGCGAGTTCCCTTACTCCCAGACCTCTCCTGTCCCACAGAGAAGAGACAGTCACAGTGAAGACTCACTCACAGACTGTGTTCACACTTCTGCTCCAGCCCTGTGGTCTTTCTTCACAGGAAGCACGTCTTTTGAAGAGGGGGTGTGTCTGAAGCTCTGCAGCAGCCGGCCTCATGTGACCTCAGAGGGCCCACCAGACGGGTACTGCGTAAGTGAAATTACAGCAGTGTCATTGATGGAAGTGCTCATAGCAGCTCAGTGGGCCTCCCAGGAGCAGGGGGCCCTGGAACTTGCCCGGGTTTGCCGGGTGCTGAAGCCAGCCCTGGGTGTACTCACTTTTGTTGCCAGTGGTTTAGACATTAATGGCTGTGTGATGAATTATTTTGAGGGCACACCAAATTTGCACTTTTATACAAGCTGTACACTGACTACTTTACATTGTATCAAAGTGTTATATCTTAAGTGTTGTCCCATGTAAATATATAATAAAATATTTACAAAAATGTGAGGGGTGTACTCACTTTTGTGATATACTGTATATCTAATATATAAAGCTGAGTGTATGTATGTGTGTGTATGTATGTCCGCGAAGAGGACTTTCACACTAGCTTTAGAGGAAACCGGCAGGCAGTTCCATTGCAGGAACTGCCTGCCCGATTTGGAAATCCGTGTGCAAACATATACGATTTGTTTTTGGATGCGGATCTATTTGACAAATGCATTGAAATACCGGATCCGTCTCTCCAGTGTCATCTGGAAAAACAGATCCGGTATTTATCTTTTTCAATTTATTATGGTCTGCGCATGCGCAGAACAGAAAACTAGATCCGTTTTTCTGGAACACTTGGTACCGGATCCGGCATTAATACATTTTAATGGAAAATAATGTCAGATCTGGCATTCTGGCAAGTGTTCCGGAATTTTGGCCAAATACCGTAAAAGTGACTGAACTGAAGACATCCTGATGCATACTGAATGGAATGCTTTCAGAGATACCAAATACTGTTTTGTCATGTTTTCGGCTTCATTCATTTATTTTTTTTTATTGGAAAACTGAAAATTTTACTATAAAAGAAAAAAAGTTGGAAAGTAAAAGTTCTGTTTTTCTGCCATAACTTTAACTATATAGATTATTTTATAGGTCTCAGGGAGATTTAAACCTCAGACCATCTGTACAGTAAACAGCTTCGTACCCAATCATCTATAGAAAAGCTCTGCTATAAGGATACATTCACACGTCTGTGAATGTGTCCACACCCGTTCCGCAATTATGCGGAACGGGTGCGGACCCATTCATTCTCTATAGGGCAGGAAGGGATTCGCATTGCCGAAGCGTGCCCCCGAACTTCCGGTCCGCGGCTCCGGAAAAAAATAGAACATGTCCTATTCTTGTCTGCAATTGCAGAGAAGAATAGTCAGTTCTATGGGGGTGCCGGCTGGGTGTATTGCAGATCCGCAATTTTCGAATCCACAATACACTATGGACGTGTGAATGGACCCTTAAGGTGGGCTTTTTATGCCTTATAGTATTATTTTATTAAATCTCAGAAAACAGTATTTGGTATCCCTGTAATTATAATACCCTGTAAAATATAGTGTACATATTATTTATGATGATTGGTAACAGCATAAAAAAATGGGAGGGAAGGGGTTACACTTGGTTTGCCTGTATGAACTACTGAAATTCCGCATGACAGACCTGGATTGAAACCTGATTTATAACAGTCAGATGCAACAATCATTGTTTGTAAAATTCGGCAAAGCAGCTGAATCAAATTTTGAGATATAGGAGCTAAACATTCAGTCTGTTTGCAAAGTATCTCAATCCCATCAGTTGACAGCTCATGTGAAACCTTATCTCTGACCTCATAAATACTCATTATAGCTAAATTCTTATCAAACTGCTAAGAATATGGCTTAAATGAATGTTTGAGGTCAGAAGATCAGAAATAAGGCTTCACAAGAGCTGTCAGCTAACTCAAAACTCAAAAACAACGGAACATTTTCTTTATAAAGATCTAATGAAATTTTTTTTTTTTACCCAAAATAAGTAAAATGCAGTCATAAAAAATTGCCCTGAAGGTGTCCAAAGCAAAAGGAATATTATAACAAAGTAATTAATTGTTTTGTAGGAAACACTATATGTTCTCATTAGGTTATTTGTGTTACATAACAAAAAAAGAACGCAAGTCGATACAAACTATTATTCCTTCTATATGTGCACTGTTAAAATTTCATCTTTTGGTGTGCAAGCAAGCAGGCATAGTCTACTCTAAAATACACTGTGCTCAAAAACATGCACATATTAATATAAGAAAATATTTCTTAATTTGCCGTAATATTTGTAAAATGTTTCATTATAAGAAATATGAACAAGTGCATTCTCTTTCAGTTGGCAGGAAGCAGTTCATGCGATTTGAGTGGGCAAACAAGGCCGCCAGTGTGTTGGGGTGTGATTGTGAGGAGCTTTCGACTGCTGTCTTTAAACACCATCTCAAGCAGATCATTGAACAAGTAACACAAGGGACAAGAGGTGGTAACCAAGAAGAAGATGTCAAGTCAGGTATGGTAACTGGGAGTAGATTTTTTTTTTTTTTTTAGCATTTTGGTGTTGGTAATTGATGATGTAGTCCTACCTTGCCAGCCTCCCATACACACTCAACCCTAACCTTAGGATTGTTAGAGCAAAATAGTCATACTGTTATGTATAGCTATAACAGGAAACTCAATGTATTTATGTCAGAGCCAAGTTGTTGCAACCAAATGGCATGTTCTTTAGGTCTCATTTGTATATGCAATGTTGATTTGCTGGTGCATATACTGGAAAGGTCATAGTGGACAACAGACCATGGAGCTAAATGGTAACCATTTATGCACATGTCTTTTACGGTAGGCAGCATTACACAAATTGCTTGCTCCTGAGAAACCTAATGCTATAGCATACCCTACCACGAAGACGGGAATTATTTCATTTTTAGGGAATCATTTTTCAGTACCCATAAATTGTCATTTAAAATGCTAGGAATGCTTAAAGGGACTGTCGAGTTTTTTTAAACTTTTGCATACCAACAAGCTGTACCTGTAGAAAAATCCATACTCACCTTCTCCCCGCTGCTTTGGTCTGCTGCTGGGTTTACATGCCGCACGGGAACACATCACTGCTGAGGATAGTCATTGGCTGCAGTGGCAGATGTGACCAGATCCATGTGGTAGTTGACAAATGAGGACCAGAAGACCAATGAAGAGAGCCAGGTGCCGGATTGGAATTGGGAACAGGTGAGTATGGATTTTTCCATGGGGACAGATGGCTGGGTTGCAAATAAAAACATACTGGACAACCCCTTAAATGTTTGGTAAGTTGGCAATGGTTATTGTAAAGTAGTTTAGGAAGTTCCCAATACTATATCCTGTATTTACTTATTTTGTCTCTATTGGACAATTGCAGTTCTGTTCTTTTCAATGATGCTGTGCTGCAGTACTATGATAACTTTGGTGCTGTTTCTGAAAGCAGACATCTTTTTCTGATCTATTACAACCCTATATATATATATATATATATATATATATATATATATATGTATATACAATATACTAAGCTTTTCAACTATGAAGACATTGACACCACGTAAGACATTGCTAAGTTGTACACTTATGCTGTAAAATGCACTTATGAAAGCATCTTAAGTATACAAAGATTTTAAAAGTTAAATAGGTCTTTTTTTATGTAATGCAATCTTTCATGTACTCTAATAACTGAATTTGATCAGTGTTTCTCTGGGACCTAACTAATTTGTTTCATCTTAACTTTTATGAACAGTCATTTATCCTGTAGAAAAATATCACCTTTCCTCCTTAATAGGCCTAGAACTACACATTTGAAAATTTAGAAATATTCCTTAAATGTATTTAGGTAGTTACTAATTCAAGCCTATGCGAATAATGATATTTCTGAATTACTGATTAGTGGATAGAGAAGGGAAGGTGGAAGTTTCCTAAATAGGATTAGGCAAACAAGCACCATCATTTTTGGTTATATAGCATAGCTTTGGGTGTATAGTGTTTCATGGACTGTTGCTAAAGGAAAATATAATGTGCCAGTTGGTGTCCACCATCTTGGCTCCTTCTTCCCCTCAGAAGTGGTTTACCTAATTCAGTCTTATAAGTCTTGTGTGCAGCCTCCATTTTTTAAGAGGCAGAGAGGAGAGCAAGCTCATAATACTGCACTTGCTCTGCACAGGGTTTTATCTAGAGCAGCAAGGTACTACTACTCACATTGCAGAGTTTCCAGTGTATTCTATGAGATGCTGATCCACCTTGTCCTCTCCTACTTCTGGTGTATAAGAGTGACAGGGAGAACGCCAAGCAGGAAGCAGAGCAAAGAAAACTGCTAAACTTCCCTGACTCATACCGAATTTGTCTGCAATATGTGAGTGCTGTATGCAGAAAGTTCAGTGCTTTGCCATGCTTTCCTGCTTCTGATTGATTGGTTTCACTCTGTCAGTTCTTACAAACAGAAGAGCAGGGGAGTGCAGGGTGATGCTCAACAGCTAATACAATCATATAGGGGTACACAGCATTCCATGTTTTTATGATCAGTAAGAGTTCCTATGGTTACACCCTCACAGATACATCACTTTTTATTTGTTCTTTGGGAGCTCTAATGTCACCATTGTGACCATAGCCAGTGATCCCAAAACTGCCAACAGTATTCAAAATAACACTCTGGGTGGTGGGATGCTAAGGCTACCCCTAGGTTATTTACCAGAGGCTGCTGTGAGGCCAGATGGACATTGCTGCTAGGGGCACAGGTTATATCTGTGGAATTGGTAGCATAAAATTGTCTTAGGCACACTAGTGGCAGACTCACCAGAATGACTATGGGGGTACAAGATAAGTAGGCAAGCAGGTCCAAAATTTGGAGAGGAAGACATTTTCTGTGCAGCAAAGGGTTAATCCAGAGACAAGCCAAGGTCAATTTTCCAGGAGCATCAATATAAATAGGAACAGCAGACAAAGGGTTAATCCAGAAACAAGCCAGTAGGCAGTTCACCAAGAGGGTCATTATAAGCAGGAACAGCAGACTTGAAGTTATTCAGAAGCAAGCCAGTAGTCAAGTCAACCGGACTGACAATATATAGGCATAGGATATCGCACAGTATATAGCCAGAATACAACAAAATCAAGGGCAAATTAGGAATCAGCAGTCTTAAATCCTCCCCTAGCTCTCGGATTGGACACGCTTCCAGTCACATTGATAGGTTGACCAGCCAGGACTTAGCTGGTCAGCATGGCAACCCTCCCAGCACATCTCTGTGGGTAGGTTATATAGTTAAATCTTTGAACAACTCCTTTAACTGAGTATATTTCAATTTCTTAGCACAATTAGTCTACCTCTGCAAATTTGGGAAAATCTATTAAGACATTTCAGGAGAATACAATGTAGAGCAGTGAATGGATAAAATGTCTGTCTATACAAAATCTCTGTGCAGTTTGCGATTTAAAATGGGCAATCTGGGCTGGTTAAATCAACATTAGTCAGTTATGCAGCTATTATACTGTACCTCATGGGATAGTGTTTCAAAATATCCTTTCTGCAATTCTTTGCTAGACTTTCGGTCACATTCTCAAAAGAGATTAACTATTTGCATGGGAATTCTTGGCCTCGGCCCTTTGGTATTTGCGGTTCAATAATCAGCAGTCTTATTATTCAGATGTCTGCCAAGCAGAGAACCCAGAATAGTCTGAATGCTGATCTAAGGTGAAGTGTTTCCTAGCAACTAAGCCAGGTGAACAGATAGTCCTCTGCTAGGATTTCATATGTACAATCATAGAAATTGCCATCTGATAAAGAACATTTGGTTTGATTATTATCAATTTTCTACAGTTTTTCTTTGTTTTGACGAAAATAATTTTGACCTACAGCTTTTCTTACCAAGTTTAGCATATTTGTTAGAAGAATTGTGCATGAACGTCTTGTACTAAAGTAAATCATGCAGTCTCTATACAGTTTATATAAATGTTCTAGTCTAGCTCAATAGGGCAGATTTACTAATCAACTGCAGCAGAATTCTGGCACACAGGCTGTGCAATTTATTAAATGTTTAAGACACGTTTTGTGCCTCACTAGACACTTTTGTAAAGTGTCTGGAAGAGGGGGTATGGCTAGGTGGATTCTTAAAATAAGCCAAATTTATTAATGGCGTGCTGCAGTTTAAGGCCTCATGCACATGGCCGTCGTGCGGCCATTCCGTGCATTGGGGACCGCAATTTGCAAACCCCAATGCACGGGCAATGTCCGTGCGGTGGCCGGGACAGATCGAGAACTATTCAACTTGAATGGGTCCATGATCCGTCTGCACAAAAAAATAGAACATGTTGCAGGCACAGACAGAAACTCCACGGAAGCACGTCCATGGGGTTCCGTGCCTCCGTTCGACACCGCAGATCCGAATTGCGAACCCATTCTAGTGAATGGGTCTGCATCCGTGATGAGGGCAGCACGTGGCCGGTGCCCGCATATTGCGGACCCGCTGTTTGCGGGCCGCTATATGGCCACAGCCGGGCAACAGCTGTTTACATGAGGCCTAACTGTGTAAAGTAAGCCAGGTTTCAGCTGGCATAAGGCAGAGATAAGTGTCTACATTTTTGCAAGATGAGCCAAATCGATCACACACAATGTGCCACTGTGATAAATATGGAACATCTTCTGATTGCCTCATCCAAGGCATGCTAATTTAGACAACATTAGAAAATCTTCCTCATTTTATTGTTTTCACGTGCCCCCCCCCCCCCCCCCTCTGTCGCTCAGTATTGAGTACATTTATCACATGATCTAACAAAACATATGTGGTGACCCAGTTCCCATCAGTGTTTCACAGAGGATCACTAGGACATAAAACCCTATTAATGTCTGTGGGCATCATGTAATACTTCAACACCATTGAAGATTAACAGAACCCTTACCTCTTTCTACATGGCTTACGTCCCTCACTGCTGATTCTTGATTTTTTTTAAGATTTGTCAGATACTGTCAGTATTTGCCATTAGTTGTACAGTTAGAATAACAGTTTCTGTTGGTCAGTGGTACAAGCGGAGTCTAGTCCCAGATGGTTATCAGCTGTCTGTGGTACATTTAGTGGTTGGTCACTAGTTGACTGGGGTACCAGATGGTCATTGTACACTCAGCAACTGATATCTGGTTGTCAGTGGTACACTTAGCATTCCTGTGCCTGGTTGTCAGTGTAACATTCATGTAATTGGTGGAACAAGTTTATTATAATAAGTTAACAAACATTTTCTCGTTTGTGTATGGATCAGTAGCACATACTATTAATAGAATAATGTATGTAATTTTTTTGTCCCAGGGCCAAAAATGAGTGGAGTGGAATGTGTTGAAGGAATGGCTGCAGGACTGTATGAAGAACTCTTCGCGGCTGTTGTCTCGCTCATTAACAGGTAGTTAAAGGGGTTGTCCATGTTTGGAAAATAGGTATTTTTTTCTTCTTTCTATAAACAGCACTTCCCTTCTCCATGGACGTTGTCAGGAATTATTGCTCAGATCTTATTTTCTTACCTAACACAACCCTTTTAAGGTTTATCCTAAGGATAAAGAGTTAAGTTCTTAGACTTCAGGGAAATTTGATTAGTTTAAGCCACTTTTTTTACTTGAATATGCTGTTTTGGTTTTACAGTAAATGTCAAATCTGTAAGTTTTCATTTGTAATATGATTTTATTTTAATTCTCAGGTCAAGAATACTTGCAGATTCTTGGAACATATTACACAGTGAATGCTGATCAGTTTATGAGAGCAACTTACATTTTGTTTTACCTTGCTTGATTCAGTAAAAATATCTGTAGCCTCGTGGATGTGCCCAGTGCCAAGATATTAACCCCAAAGATACCTAGTGGTCTTTTTCTAAACCACAACCTTTTTGCGGTGGCCTACTCTAAGTGTTGGGGGGGGGGGGAGTGGTGGTCTCTAGTGCAATGAAGAGCAGGACATCAGCTCTCCTATGGTAGCTGGGCTTCTGCTCTAAACACCAAGATCAACAGAAAAGCCGATCCCGGCCATTTAACTCAATAGTGACTGAGGTATCTAAGTTGTTTTAGAGGAGAGGGGGCACCCTCTGTCTCCCATCAGCATCACAGTTAATAAAAGTTAATCAATTAGTTATGTGTGCCGCAAAAGGGTACAATTACAAACTACAACTTGTCCCAAATCAAGCCCTCTTATAATTACATTGACAGAAAAATAAAAAAGTTATAGCTTTTGAAATGTGATGATAAAAAAAAAAAATTGTGCTGTCACTAAGGCCCAAAATACATATAGGACCACATGAGTTAAAATACAATGTTTAGCTTCTTATCACTGGATGATCTGCCTGTGCTATCTGGTAGTGTGTGCTACACTCAAAATATAGATAACTTTAGCTTATGACTGAGAAGTAAAACAAGTGTTTATCTTGCTTTTATAGTTGATAACTAAAATAACTATAGTACCACATGTATTATTTTGTTATTGTATATTATTACTTTATAAAGTATGCATATGTTAATACCATATTGAATCTTAGGTTATAGTTGTGATCATATTTAGACTGCTCCTTCTAATAAAATTCTGGGCTATTTAATCTAAATTCATATTTTTTAAGGTCTTTGTCCTCCAGTCTGTTAACACTGGCATCCATCATGGTGGTTGATATTCCTGGATTTCACAATCCACGTCATCAGAAGAAAGAGAGGGCTGCCACATTTGAGGAGATGTGCCATAATTATATGCAAGAACGCTTCCAATGCTTATCCTACAATAGAACTTTTAGCACTCCCCTGGAGAGGTTTAGTGCGGTGAGACTGACTAACTTTTTATATTTAAAGGGGTAGTTTAACCCCTTGTGTTTTTGTAACAAAAGTTTACAATGGTATAAAATAACAAACTGACTAATACTTATCCTCTGCTGCTCGTGTTGCGCGGCTTCTAAGGTCCTCTGCTGGTTTCTGTATCCTGGCCTCCAGCAAGTATGTTTTAACACTGACATGTGACCACAGCAGCCAATCACTGGCTTCAGTGGTGACCTCAATGGTGTCCACTGCAGACAGTGATTGACTACAGAAGTCATATGTCCATTTCAAAACGTCATCTCTAGAGGTTAGGATGCAGAAAGACCCAGAATCAGTGGCTCAGACAAAGTCCTGTTAAATGGGTTTTCCAGGAATAAAATATTGATGACCTATCCTTAGGATAGGGTCTTCTTAGGTCAATGACGTCATGTTTATTTGTCACATTGCCTGTGTCCAGATCAGTCCCATTTAAGTGAATGTTCCTGGGTTGCAATACCAAGCACAGCCACTATACAATGTATGTCACAGTGCTTGGTATGCTGTGAGGAGGCTGCAGCAGTCACTGTCTCTTTAAATAGCTAATCGACCTCCTGAGGATAGGTCATCAATATAGTACTGCCATAAAACTTGTATAAAGCTGAGTAAAAGGGATTTTTACATACTGTATGTTAGTAAACTATACAAACAAGTTCTATGTGGCCCAGATATACAGTATCATCATACCAGTTTTAAGATCATTTCTCTGTACACATGATGATAATATTGGATAGTGATGGAGCTTTTTGGAGGTTCTTACCATATTTTTTTTTTTTTTATTTAGCTAATGTTAGCTAGAGAGGTCATCCAGCCACCTTAATCCTAAACCATGGGACTGACCTACTTATGTTGAATCTTGAATTTTGTACAGAACAAAATCACAGCTCTGAAACAGATATATAATGGTAGTCTCAGTCAACAGGGCCACAGAACTACCACCACTAAAACATAACCTTTATTGGTAATAATTAAAATATTAAAACTTCAGCCTCTCTTAACATCAGTGATGACCAGGTAGTTGAACAGGTGTAACTGACCTAAAGGAAGAAAACTCTCCTAATGTCTGTCCCTATTATGATGACCTTGCCTACAAAATGAAATAGCTGCCCTGGTAAGGGTGATCCTGGGTCAGGATCTCTAGGAATACTCTAGGAATGCCCTTACAAAGGAATAGATGCCAC
>JAKVIS010000539.1:0-63476 GCA_033119425.1 Bufotes viridis | reverse complement strand
TAATCAGGTAAACCCCCTGCGGACGGGTTGAGGCCATGTTGTGGTTAAGACCTGTGTGGCCAATTAGCCCACAGCTGCCATTCGTTTAATAATGAAGACCCCACTGTATAGTGCTTCCTCATTGTTAATGGCCATGCGGCACCTTTAAACAGCGGCTGTTGCTGGTATGGGGTTTGGTTGGTTAGGTTGGGGGACAATAAGCATATTATTGCTGTTCTTGCCTGCAATCTCCAGCAGGTTATTTGATAGTAAACACTAAATATTAATCAGCTCTGGCATGCCCACTTCTTTAACCCCAGTACACTCCTGATCCTCAGGTGGGAACCCTTCTTCTGCCATCTACTATTCCTACTTTTCCACATCATATAATATCGACGAGAATATGTCATCAGGAGCATCCAGCACCTCCTCTGTCTTGCCGAGTTGTCTAGAACTTGGAGAATTTGAAGGACGATTTGGAAGAAATAAAGCCAGCAAAAGATCAGGATGGTCATCATTAATACCTAGCCCCCACTAAGGGGTGCAGACTGAATGGTATTGGTTGGCACGCTGGCACCGGAATAATAATAGGGGACATCTTCTGCGTCTGGAGGAAAGAAGGTTTGTACACAAACATTGAAAAGGATTATTCACGGACTATGGAACTCTGCCTGAGAAGGTGGTGATGGTGAGTACAATAAAGGAATTCAAGAGGGGACTGGATGTATTTCTGGAGTGTAATAATATTACAGGTTATAGCTACTAGATAGGGGTCGTTGATCCAGGGAGCTATTCTGATTGCCTGATTGGAGTCGGGAAGGAATATTTTCCCTTAAGTGGGGAAAATTGGCTTCTGCCTCACAGGGGTTTTGCCTTCCTCTGGATCAACTTGTAGGAAACAGGCCAAACTGGATGGACAAATGTCTTTTTCAGTCTTCTATACTATGTTACTATGTATTATATACTTGCAAATACTAAGGAATTGCCCCTTTTTCTAGAAACCAGTTTCTATTTACTGTTTCTAATTGGGAATCTCAGTGAGGACTAGCCATGTTACTTAAAGGAAACCTATCATCAACTTTATGCTGCCCTTACTAATGGCAGAATAAAAGTATAGACAGGTTACTTGATCTCAGCGGTCTGTCATTTATAAGTAGAGATGTCGCGAACATAAAATTTTCCGTTCACGAACGCAAATTTCCGCAAATGTTCAAGAACAGGCGAACCGCCATAGACTTCAATAGGCAGGCGAATTTGAAAACCCACAGGGACTCTTTCTGTCTACAATAGTTATGGAAAAGTTTTTCAAGGGGACTAACACCTGGACTGTGGCATGCCGGAGGGGATCCATGGCAAAACTCCCATGGAAAATTACGTAGTTGGCGCAGAGTCGAGTTTTAATCCATGAAGGGCATAAATCACCTAACATTCCTAAACTGTTTGGAATAACGTGCTTTAAAACGTCCAGTGTGTGTATACGATCAGGTATGATGTTGTATCGATCAGGTAGTGTAAGGGTTACGTCCGCTTCACAGTGACAGACCAAACTCTGACAGACCAAACTCCCCATTTAATGCACTGCAAACAACCACAAACAGTCCATTTGCACAACAGCAAACTCTCCGTTTGCACAAGGTTGGATACCAAGCTAGCCATGTCCCGTTCGTTGTCCTCACTGACGTCATTGAAGGTCTCTTCCTCCACCCAGCCACTTACAACACCAAGGGTCCCTGAAGGTGACAACAGGTCCCCTGGGACACCTGCTGTGGTTGGTCTTCCACCTCTTCAAAGCCACCTTCCTCCTCTGACTCCTCTTCTGTCAAGCAAAGGCTATGTCAAGCAAAGGCTATGTAATAGCCGACACGTAGCAACTTTTTATATTCACGTATTTCATGTGAGCAGTTCCCAATAAAGGGATTTTTCAACCGGACATGCTGCCTCCATCATCTCTTCCTGTATCATACTGTCTTGTCACCACTAGCAGTAGCGCGCTTCTACTATCGTGGTCCAATTCTGTACTACAAGCTAAGGTGTTCAGGCTGTTTAAAAGCTATTTCCCAGCACTGCCCCCCGACATGTTTCGCTAGCAACCTAGCGCCATCAGGGGTTCGGTCCATTCTCTGCCCGAACCAGAATCGGACCACGATAGTAGAAGCGCTACTGCTAGTGGTGACAAGACAGTATGATACACATTATAGCAAACACTTAGGTGTCCGGCTGACAATTTTAAAAGGGGAATAAGTTCAGGGAAAAATTTAATATAAGAATTAAAAGTTAAGTTTAGCAATTTATGGTAGAGGTCAAGATAGGTTTAAATTGATAATGACTAGTCTGTGGGCCTGACACACACTGGCAGGCAACTGCAATTATATTAAAGGGTAAAAATTAAATGACTTTTTTATCTGCAAGATACTGTGCCACCCGATATGAGTGGTGGGCACTGGCAGTGGGCACAGTACAGTCTGTGGGCCTGACACTCACTGGCAGGCAACTGCAATTATATTAAAGGGTAAAATGAAATTACTTTTTTATCTCTGCAAGGTACTGTGCCACCCTATATGAGTGGTGGGCAGTGGGCACAGTACAGTCAGTGGGCCTGACACACGCTGGCAGGCAACTGTAATTATACTGAAGGGTAAAAATTAAATGACTTTTTTATCTGCAAGGTACTGTGCCACCTGATATAAGTGGTGGGCAGTGGGCACAGTACAGTCTGTGGGCCTGATACACACTGGCAGGCAACTGCAATTATATTAAAGGGTAAAAATTAAATGACTTTTCTATCTGCAAGGTACTGTGCCACCCTATATGAGTGGTGTGCACACAGTACAGTCTGTGGGCCTGCGGCCTCTCACACACGGGCAGGCAACTGCAATATATATATATAAAAATAAAAGCAGACTGATGTACCAGCCCTAAAAAGGGCTTTTTGGGGTGCTGTCAGGACGCTGTCCTTACAGCAGATGAGTCTTTGAGGACTGTAGTGGACACAGAACACTGGCCTAGCTAAGGCCCCTTTCACACGGGCGAGTTTTCCGCGCGGGTGCAATGGGTGATGTGAACGCATTTCACCCGCACTGAATCCTGACCCATTCATTTCATTTTAACACATCACTTGTGCGTTGCTTGAAAATCACAGCATGTTCTATATTCTGCGTTTTTCACGCAGCCTTAGCCCCATAGAAGTGAATGGGGCTGCGTGAAAAACGCATTGTGTTTTTCACTGATGGTTGCTTGGAGATGTTGTTTGTAAAGCTTCAGTTTTTTATCACGCGTTTAAAAAACGCATCAAAACGCATTGCACCCGTGTGGAAAAAACTGACCAACTGAAGCGCAATCGCAGGCAAAACTGAATGGCTTTGCCTGTGAAATAGCACAGTTTTCACTAAACGCATCCGCAACGCATCCGGACCTAATCTAGACACGCTCGTGTAAAATAGGCCTAACGCTTTCCCTATTAATTCAGCAGCAGCAGCACTCTCCCTGCTCTAACTAACACTGCAGCTTCAGAATGAATCTAAGATAGATGCTGTCCTTGCTTTTTGATGGAGGTGGGAGGGTCTGGGAGGGAGGGTATGCTGATTGGCTGGAATGTGCCTGCTGACTGTGAGGTACAGGGTCAAAGTTTGCTCAATGATGACGTATAGGGGGCAGACCGAACATCGCATATGTTCGCCCGCTGCGGCAAACGCGAACATGCGGTGTTCGCCGGGAACTCTTCGCCGGCAAATAGTTCGGGACATCGCAAATTATCTACTTTGGGAATAACTGGCCGTACATTTTAATTCTGTAGGATCCGAAGCTCGCTTAGCTCATCACAAGCGGTCACAGTAAGAACAGTAAACAGTTTTTAAAAAAAGGTTTAAATTAATTCAGGCTTCTCACTGTCCTTCCCTCAATTCCATCTCTTGGTTGAAACTGATGTGTTTTTTCAACCATACATATTTACTGTATCTATACCATGTAAAGGATCAACTGTTTGAAGCTTAACAAATTAGCATTTTTATTCATAAAAGATTCTTTATTATTTCGAAAAAATTTACCCGAAATGGTACCAATAAAAACTATAGGTTGTCCCATATAAAAAAACAAAACAAGCCCATACAGAGCTCATTCAGTTAAAAATTAGGAAAAGTTTTTGACAGTATAAGGAGCATTACTGGTGGGACTGGGACCTTTAATACCTAAGTACTATAGGTACTATAGGGGTCATTACCATTAAGGGGCATTTTTTATGAGGGCACGATAAGGGGCATTATGGGAGGCGCTGGGGCATTTAATACCGGGTCACTACAACAGGAAATTTTGTACAGGGGCTACTACTATTACTTATTAGTAACACTGGGGGCACTATAATGCCATTTTTACTGTTGGTAAAATAGGAAATATTAATGCTGGAGGCACTGTAGGGGCATTTCTATTGAAGGGGAAAATCAGGGACATTATACAGGCATTATTACTGGGAGCACAATGTAGGGTTTTATTATTACTACTTAGGGCATTTTGGCAGACATTATTACTGGGAGCACTCTAGGGACATTGGGGAAGATTTATCAAACTAGTGTAAAGTAGAACTGGCTTAGTTGCCCATAGCAACCAATCATTCCACTTTTCATTTTCCAAAGGAGCTGTCAAAAATGGAAGGTGGAATCTGATTGGTTGCTATGGGCAATTAAGCTAGTTCTACTTTACACCAGTTTGATAAATCTCCCCATTATTTCTACTGGGGTCTCTATTTTGTAAGCAATATATTATTTGGGGACATTGGGGAGCACAGTGGGCACAGTATTTGAAGTGGCAGCAGGATGACATTGTTGGGACACCAGGATGGAGAGTTTGTGTTAAAAAGGTGGGGAGATTGATGGAAAAATTGAGAAATGTAACATGTATTTGCAACAAACTTGTAAGGTTACTTTCACACTGGCGTTAGATGCTGATCCGTCTGGTATTTGCACAGACGGATCCGCTATTATTAATGCAAGCGTTTGTATCCGTTCCAGAACGGATCTGTTTGCATTACCTTTAAAAAAATTGTCAAAGTCAAAACAGATCCGTTTTGAATTACATTGAAAGTCAATGGGGAACGGATCCATTTTCAAATGCACCATATTGTGTCATTGAAAACGGATCCGTCCCCATTGACTTACATTGTAAGTCAAAACGGATCAGTTCGGCTCCGCATCGTCAGACGGACACCAAAACGCTGCAAGCTGCGTTTTGGTGTCCGCCTCCAAACGGAATGGAGACTGAACGGAGCCAAACTGATGCATTCTGAACAGATCCTTATCCATTCAGAATGCATTGGGTCTGAACTGATCCTGAAACGGATCTCACAAACGGAATCCAAAACGCCAGTGTGAAAGTAGCCTTACAAAGAATTTGTAATGGATTTCTGGGTCAAACGGAGGACCTGAGGAAAGAGAATGCCTACATCAGAGGAGATGTAACGAATGTAAGGGCTCCTGCACATGAACGTATGTGGCTCGTACCCGTATTGTGGTCCGCAAACAGCAGGTCCGCAATATACAGGCACCAGCTATGTGCGCTCTATTTCACGGATGAGGACCTATTGACTTGAATGGGTTTGCAATCCTCAAGATACGGAGCAGTGTGGAGCGGAGGCACGGAGTGGAAGTCCATGGAAGCACTACAGAGCGCATTAAGTAGAGCTGGCTCAGCTTTAACTGAATATTTCCAATTTAATACAGACTCAGTCCAAAATCCCTATATTGTGTGGCAGGCCCACAAAGCCTTCATTAGAGGACATTTAATAAAAAAAAGCACATACTGAGAAAAATCTAGAGAAAAGGAGATATCTTCTTTAATGGAGAAAATAGCTGAACTTGACGCAGCCAACAAAAAGCAACCTAACCCTACACGTTCTCAAGACCTAGCTACTGAACGAGAGAAATTAAGGGACTTCTCCTTTATAATCATGATAAAACCCTGCTTCGCTTGAAAGATTTTATGCCCAAGGCAATAAAGCTACTAGCCTGTCAACTCAAATTGCAGCAAGTACTAGAATCCCATACATCCTACGCTCAAATACTAAACTTATAGATCCTAAGGATATTGCAGAGCAATTCCGAGTCTACTATAACAACCTCTAGCTCAGCTCTGTTCACTGAATGGAGCTTAGCCCCGCCACGCCACTTGATACAAGTCGTGACGTCACTGGGTGGGGCGCTAGCAGCGGTAAACAGTGAGAAGACCGCAGCGCTCCAGCAGCACCGCTGCCTTCTCAAACAGCTGATCGGGCTGAGGATAGATCATCAGTTGTAACAAACTGCAGAACCCCTTTAAATTTAGCAGAAATCCACTGCACACCTCTACTCGCAGTCACCCTTGATGCTGAAAAAGCGCTCAACCATTTACATTGGTCATTCGTGTTCTCAACATTGGCGGAAATGGGCTTCAAAAGTCACATTTTAAACGCAATAACTAGCTTATATTCTTCCCCCTCGGCCAGGGTGTTAGTGAATGGGGTTGTTTCTGACAACTTCATAATCTCCAACGGTTCCAGACAGGGATGTCCGCTCTAACCACTCCTTTTTATCCTAGCTCTGGAACCGTTGGCACAACATATTAGGAACACACCTGGCCTAGAGGGTGTTACTGTTGGGAATGAGAAGCATGTTATTGCGCTTTAAGCAGATGATATTCTCAAACTCGCCAACCCTACACACTCCTTGAAAAAGGCACTAGATACTATTTCTCATTTTGGGTCCCTTTCCTACTACAAAATTAACGAGTCTAAATCCCAAGCATTGCCTATCCACCTATCCGCGGAGGTCCTGGGATTACTCCGCTCATCTCACACGCTAGATTGGCAAACCTCAAAATTGACATATATAGGGAATAGGGATCAAACTCACTCACCCATGCTCACTATTGTATAAACACAACTTCGAACCTCTCCTTCTTACTATGGCTCGGGACTTCGCCAGCTTTGCACTAATGGACATATCCTGGGTAGGAAGGGACGCCTCATTTCAAATGATGACCCTGCCGAAACTGACTTATGGTTTTCCGGGCCCTTTCCATCTCTCTCCCAAAGATATTTTTCAAAAAGCATAGTCACTTCTAAACAACTACCTATGGAAGTCTGGTCGATCCGGAATAGCACATTCACTATTGATTAAAAGAAGGAGAATAGAGGGTATTGGCCTCCCTCCATTAAGGACTATTAAAAGCTATAAGACTGTCCTTTGTGCGGGACTGGTGGACCCCTAACTATCAAAAATGCTGGTACAAATTGAGTCACATAATGCGGGCAGATATTCCTAAAAAACAACTTAATTGGTATTCTTTGGAATACTTGACCCCCCACCCCATCTCCTCACCATGTCTATGTCTCATGCCTACTCCCTATGGTCACAGAGTCATACCCAAAACAGTACCTCCAACTCATTCTTATCCTCATATGTCTCCATAAAGGTACTGGAGGTAGCCATAAAATGATTAGACCTAACACAACGGCGGACAGCAGGGATCACTCATGTGGCCCAGTTATTGCAACATCAATCAATTCTCCCATTTAAAGACCTAAAAGTCACATACTCCATTCCCCAACGGAAAATATTTAACTACCTAAGGGTGCGACATTGCCTTGGCCAGCTCCTCCACCTGGATGGGGATGAAAACCCTGTTATGTTGGTATTTTACCCTCTTAAATTGAGCCAAATGAACCCTGGGGCGTCTCCATGCTGCTGGTGGAGCTGCGGCTGCACAGGCACTCTTCTCCACATACTGTGATCCTGTAAAAAACTTTCCAGCTTCTGGAATCAGGTCTTCGCTCTGATTTCTGATATCAGCTCAGAATCTGTTGAACCTTCACTAGCCCTGGCATTGTTGTTCCTAGGTATCGACCGCTTTCCACCAAGCATTAGACACCTCTTTGTTTGAAAACTCTTTTTATTGATTTTCCAGTTTTTCAAGCAATGAAAAGGCACTATTACAGAGATGCAATTAAATCGTACATAGCCATAACAATAAGCGACAGCATGTGGCTTCAAACCATACAGAGACACAGGTCCAATCAAGAAATCACAGACCCGTGGAACTCAGCTGCTAGATCAGCTCGTGTCAACCCCCCCAGTCAAGCGGGATCCGAACAGAACATTAGCCTGAAAATGGAAATTTGTGAGGTATCAGTCAAACATATGCACCCAACAGGGTGTCAATAATAGAAGCAGGGGAGCATAACCAGTACGTGGAACGTGCGGGGACCAGACCCTAAGCCAGACGAGTCAGGCACTGTCCGGTTCCGAGAAATTGCCATCAGAGTGTACCCGGAGTGTACCCATTGGCGCACTGCGGGAGAAGGTCTTCCAGGGCTCCCAAATCCTAACAAACCTTGAGTGTTTTCCATTAGCATAGGAGCAGAGCTCCTCTAGTCTTGCAATTTGGTGGACCTTAGAAAACCAGTGTGATAGTGGTGGAGCAATCGTCTGTTTCCAATACAGTGGTATCATAGCCTTGGCCAGCAAGACTAGCTGATTCCACAGAGGCCTGTTATAAGTCCCTCTCAGTGTCGGTATCAGATTAAGGAAGATTATCTGTGGCGACAAAGGGGAGCCCTAGGGCACAATTTTGATATCACCTCAGACACCGAGGACCAGAAAGGTTTAATCAGGGAGCACTCCCACCAAATGTGTGTATACGTTCCTGGCTGTGAGGAGCACCGCCAGCAAGAGTCAGGGATCAAGGGGTTCATGCAATGCAGGACAACTGGCGTTTTGTACCACCTACTCACTAGTTTGTAAGAGGTTTCTTGCAGTAGGACGCTAACTAGAAGGTCCCATACATGATCTATATATCCTCCGGACCTCTTCGTCTGTCACAATTATAGAAAGCTCTTTCTCCCATGCTGTAATATATGGTAGAATTTCCACCTTACCAGGGCGTGAGCGCATACCCTCGCCAATCTTAGAAAGAGTTTTCTTGGGCTCGGAGCGCTGTGATGCCAGCTTTTCTAACCAAGTGAGTTCCCTAGAGATATCACCTGACTTGATCAGCTTTTTAAAGCTAAGGGAAACCTGGTTTAGACACCTCTTTGGATATGTAGTGTTGAGTGCCAAATTGGTAATTACATGCCACTAGAAACAATCTGATCCTCCAAATATCCAAGAAGTAATTGCTGTCCTAAACATCACCTATAAATATTAGAGGTCACTCATAAGCACCATTCTAAGCCCCTCTCTCACTGAAAACTACCTGGAGCCCCTTGGCGTTCTCATCCTAATTAAACCTCCTGATCAAAAATTAGACTAGAGTATACTTTGGTCACTTTGAGAGATATGCAATGTTCCACTGAATGTTGTTAGATCCAAGTGTTTTATTCTGTACACTTTTGTTAATTATATATGCTTTTCTTTTGTTTTCTTTTGTTTTTACTTTACTTTTATTTATTTCAAATCTCCTTCAATTTGACACTTTTCAGGTGATGTGCTACAAAACTTACATCCATGCTTTCATGCATTATTGTATGGTATAATTGTTTACTTGATCATACTCTTACTCCTGTATACCTCTGTCATTACGTGGACATAATGTCCTTATTGTGTTGTACTTTATTCCTGTTTTATGATAAAACCCAATAAAAACCATTGTTAAAAAAAATTTAATTTGGCCCCATTTTTCAGTTTAGGAGCCTTTGGCTCTTAGTTTTTTTTTTTTTTTTTGACTGGAGTACTGTTAAAGCAGTTATCCGACCCCTGAAATGCTCCCCCATATGACCTGGCTCCCCAGCACCCACATCGCTTCCGACTCCCGCATGGTCGCCGCTGCGTTGGGAGGGAAGCCAATGGCAGGAAGTGACGGGGATGAGCCTTCTGAGCATCGCAGGTGCCGCTAGGTAGGGTCATCCCCGTCACCACCAGCCTTTGGCTGCCCCCTCCCCCAACGTCGGATGTTTTCATCCATGCACAAGGAGAAGCAGCAGAGATTGTGCTGGGACCAGGAAGCGTCGCAGTGCTGGGGAGCCAGGTAAGTACATTGTGTGTGAGGGGCTTGAGGGGCATTTCAGGGACCGGATAACCCCTTTAAGTCTTTACCTGATATTTTTATTTTCTCCCAACCCACTTCTTCCATTGGCTCAAAAAATGGCACAAAAACCTACCGTATGTGGAACCCACCCTAATAGTATTAATGGAAACTGCAGGTCATCCACTAAAAACAAGCAGTCATACAGGTACACTGTGGTAAAAAGGTTATAGCTCTCAGAATATGACGTCACAAAAACTAAAATCTTTCAAAGGCCAGTTTCATACTGACAAGTTGTATAAATCATTATATTGCCGTGAGGTCCTGTTACAAGAGCGGAGTTCAGAATGGGACAGAGGCAAGTCGTCTGAAACTGGTCACAATGTTTCTTTTTTTACAAAAGTGGTAAAACATAAAACCGATACAAATTTGGTAATGCTATAGTCATATTGACCTACAGAATAAAGCTATACATACTAATCGTACCACATGGAGAACACTGTGAAAAAGAATCCAGAAATGCTGTTTTTATTCTCATTCTCCCTCCCAAAAAATGGTATGAAAAGTGAACAAAAACTCTCATGCACCCAAAATAGTAAGGCCTCTTTCACACGGGCGTCACGTTTAGGATGCGGGTGCGTTGCAGGAAAATGCGCAATTTTTCAGTGCGTGAGCAAACTTTTGTAATGCGTTTTGCACGCGCATGGGAAACACTTAACTCACCTTAGCCACTTGATCGTGTAGTTGGCGATCTCTCTTCTGTCTTCAAGCATTAGCTGCAGTCTAAAGGACCTGTGATGACGTCACATCACATAGTCCAATCACATGGTCCATCACGGAGAGAAGAGAGATCGCCAACTACGCGATCAAGTGGCTAAGGTGAGTTAAGTTTTTTATTTTTAACCCCTTAATCCACATTTTACAAAGCATTCTTTATTGAGAATGCTATTATTTTCCCTTATAACCATGTTATAAGGGAAAATAATAAAGATCGGGTCCCGTCTCTTAGCAACCATGCGGGAAAATCGCTTGCGGATGCTTGTGATTTTCCCGCAGCCCCATTCACTTCTATGGGGCCTGTGTTGCGTGAAAAACGCAGAAACTGGAGCATGCTGCGATTTTCACGCAACGCAGAAGGGATGCGTGAAAATCACCGCTCATGTGCACAACCCCATAGAAATGAATGGGTCCGGATTCAGTGCAGGTGCAATGTGTCCACCTCACGCACTGCACCCGCGCGGAAAACTCATGCGTGTGAAAGGGGCCTAACAGTGAAAATTACAGCTTGCCCCATGAAAAAACAAGCCCTTACAGAACTCCACCAATGGAAAACTTAAAAAGTAATGGCACTCAGGATATGACGACATAAAAATAAATCATTCTTAAAAAAAAAGTGCAATAGTAAAAAAAAAAAAAAACTACATACATTTGATACTAAGAATAAAGTTAACATGTTATTTATGCCGCCTAGGGAGCATGGCAAAATTTATAATGCACAGAATAATGGCGGAATTGATTTTTCTATTTCTCTCCAGAAAGAGTTAATAAAAATTAATTATTGAGCTATATGTTCCTTAAAATTGTGCCATTAAAAAAAAAAACAATTCCATTCCACAAAAAAGGCAAATCCTCATACAGCTGTATTGCCGAAAAAAAAATCCTATACCAATGCATCAAAAATAAATAAATAAATAACAGCTTCATTCTCGATTGGCCGGACCTGAAGGGGTTAAAGGGGTTGTCAGGTTTTTATGATATTTATGACCTAGGTCATTAATATCAGATCAGTGGGAGTCTGACACACGGCACCTCTGTCAATCAGCTGTTTGAAAGGGCTGGAGCGCTTGTGCAAGTGCTGCTTCCTCTTTAATGTTTACCTGCAAGCCATCAACATTGTAGTGGAGGTGCAATGTAATAACCACTACTTCTCATATTCACTTGAATGGGAGAAAGGTGTAATTAAAGGGGTTATCCGACACTAACAAATGCTCCCTATGCCGGACCCTTCACACTGATTCTACTTACCTGGCTCCCAGGTCCCCGCACGGCAGCAGCTGCCTCTCCCTGTGTGCGGATTAAAACATCCGGTGTCGGGGAAGAGCAGCCAATGGCAGGCGGTGACGGGGACAAGCCTCCCTAGCGTCCCTCATGATGCTAGGGACGCTCGTCCCTGTCACCACCTGCCATTGGCTGCCCCCTTGACACCAGATGTTTTCATCTGCGCACAGGGAGAAGCAGCTGCGGCCGTGCAGGGACCGGGAGCGGCGCTGGGATCGGGGAACCAGGAAAGTAGAATCAGTGTGAATTAGTGTCCGATAACCCCTTTAATACTAAAGCCAGAAAATGGCACTTATTTTGGCTCAAATCTGTGAATGCGGAGATTTTATTTTCTGGCTTTAGTACGGTCAAAAATGTGTGAAGTTTATTTAAAGGGGTGCATATTTTAATAAATTTAGTGCAAATCACTCCAACTGTATTTTTTTTTTTAGGGTACTTTCACACTTGCGTTGGTGCGGATCCGTCTGTTTATTTGCACAGACGGATCCGCACCTATAATGCAAACATTTGTATCCGTTCAGAACTGATCCGTTTGCATTAGTTAAAAGAAAAATGACAAAGTCCAAAACGTATCCGTTTTGAATTACATTGAAAGTCAATGGGGAACGGATTCGTTTTCAAATGCACCATATTGTGTCACTGACAACGGATCAGTCCCCATTGACTTACATTGTAATTAAAAACAGGGCCGTTAGGTTCCGCCTCTTCAGACGGACACCAAAATGCTGCATGCTGCGTTTTGGTGTCCGCCTCCAAAACAGAATAAAGCGGAACGGAGCCAAACTGATGCATTCTGAACGGATCCTTATCCATTCAGAATGCCTTGGGGCTTAACTGATCCGTTTTGGACCATTTGTGAGAGCCTTGAAGCGGATCTCACAAACGGAATCCAAAACGCTAGTGTGAAAGTACCCTTAGACAGGAGTATAAAACACCACTCTTACTGAATGTCTTCAACATGCGATGATACAACGGTCATCCCAGAACCTAATGTAATATGATAAGTTAAGGGACCAGTGCACATCGTAGGAAAGCTCAGGAATGATCTAATAGTAATTTATCCTGCACCATTTTTCTCCCAGCATTCATTCTGTGACTGCTGAAGCCAACATAAGAAATCTGTGAAAGTAAATCTAATTCCATCTGGATCTCATCTCTGCCAGAACAGTAGCTGTGCTTAGTTTACGGGGTTCAGAAGGGGAGTAGGTACTCTGTAGCTTCACCTAAATACAGCAAAGTGCAATAGCATGATACAGTAAGTATAAAGGATGTATAGAATGCTTACCAAGTGCATTGCCAGAGGTAACAAAAGCAGGAATATCCACAGATACAAGTGGCAGATGTTATTAAATTGGCTGTCATGGGGTCGTGGTGCCAGCCTCCTGTTAACGCCGCCCAGACCCCTTGCCTTAATATCTGCAAGACATGGGATCCCATCACCACAGCAGTCAGTACACAAGGAGCAGCTGGTGAATGACTCCAGAAGAATGAAGGAGATGCAGCAAGGGAATCCCAGTGCGCATTCCTGCAGTATCACGCTCACCTCATATTCCATGCAGCAGCTTCCAGACTGCAGACTGAGCATATTCCAGGCAGCATTGCCACTGCAGAATTATAAAGCTGCGCTTTCCAGGATTGCCACTAGATGGATGTCTTCATTAGTTTCAGTTTGAACTGAAGCAAAGATTCCAGAGAAATATTCGGATGCAATTTGCACTTTTAAAATACCCTATCCAACGTACAAGGTTTTCCAAGATTTTATAACTGATGACTAGAGATGAGAGAAGTATTGAAAAATTTGATTTGGCTGCTTCACCGAATTTTACAAAAAAATTTGCTTCCGCATTTCTTTGTTAGTGGGTGCAATAATAGAGAGCAGCAATTGTGCCACTCCCCATCATTGTACCCCTCGGATACCGTGTTCATAGCTGATCGCAGCATTTGATATTACAGTGTAAAATAAATAAAAAATAATAAAATCATACTTAACTCAGCCATTTGATCGCAAAGAGCTGGCCATCTCTATCTTTGTTGAAGATCTAGTGCAAAATCTTGCGTGGCCCATGGTGATGTCATACACCACTGCGTATGGGATTTTGTACGGGATCTTCAATCAAGATGGCGGCGACCGGCTCTTCGACGCTCAAACGCTCATTTTAAGTTTCAGGTCTTTTTTTCTGTATGAAGAGGCTGCGGTGCTTTGTGAGCGCCACAGTCTCTTCCTAGGCCATATGACATCACATTCATCGTTCACATGGCCTAGCTGCAGCTCTGTCCCATCTGAGTGATTGGGGCTGAGCTGCAATACCAAGCGCAGTGCTATCAAATGGCCAGCGCTGTGCTTGGTAAGGAGCAAAACGGCTGCAGTGCTCACTGAAACATCGCTGTCTCCTCAAATAGCTGATTGGCAGAGCTGCCAGGAGTCTGACCCCGATCATCTCATAACTCTCTGACTACAGATGTCATAGATGTTACCTGCAGTCCTATGTAACACCCCACATAACACAGAGAATTATTATAGGACTGCAGGGAACATGTACAACATTATCTGACACAGAAAGTTATCACTGGCATCTGGGCTGTTACATAGGACTGCAGGTGACAAATTAAAATTTAAGTTGCCAAATTTAAAATACATATAATAAAGACTTGGAGGAGAAGATAAGATGTAGGTCACAACAGTGAGTCAGCTCTACATATCGGGGAATACAGCACCACATACCTCTTACATCCAGGGACTTCTCCTGTCATGTAGATCTTCTATTTCCACTTCTCCTCCGTTTTGCCCATAGCAACCAATCAGATTCCACCTTTCCTTTTCCAGATGAGCTGTCAAAAATGAAAGGTGGAATCTGTTGCTATGGACAACTAAGCCAGTTCTACTACAACAGTTTGATAAATGACCCCAAAGATCCCTATAGTGTCTACAGCAGTTATAATATCCCAATTAGGGGCCCGCAGTATAAATAGCACCCTATATTGTGCTCCAGGTAATAATCCCTGTATAGTGTCCCCAAAAATAATGTCCCCCAAATCCCCCACACTACCCCCATATAGTATTTTTCCTTTCACACTGCCCCCATATAGTAATTTCCCCCACATTGCCCCCATATAGTAATTTCCCCCACACTGCCATCCATTAATTTATTTGCCCCCATACTGCCATCCATTAAATTTATTTGCCCCCACACTGCCATCCAATAATTAATTTGCCCCCACATTGTCATCCATTAATTAATTTGCCCCCACACTGCCATCCATTAATTAATTTGCCCCTGTACTGCCATCCATTAATTTCCCCCCACACTGTCATCCATTAATTAATTTGCCCCCATACTCCCATCCATTAATTTGCCCCCACACTGCCCCTATACAGTAATTTCCCCACACTGCCATCTATTCATTAATTTACCCCCACACTGCCATCCAATAATTAATTTGCCCCCACACTGTAATGCATTAATTTGCCCCCACACTGCCATCTATTAATTAATTTGCCCCCACACTGCCATCCATTAATTAATTTGCCCCCAAACTGCCATCCATTAATTTGCCCCCATACTGCCATCCATTAATTTGCCCCCACAACTGCCATCCATTAATTTGCCCCCACAACTGCCATCCATTAATTAATTTTCCCCAACAACTGCCATCCATTAACTAATTTGCCCCCATGAAAACATGCCCCACTGTCCCTTAATATCTCCTCTCCCCCCCCACCCCACCCCCAAGTTACCACACACAAAAAAAAAAAAAAGCTAATACTTAACAGTAAGCTGAATGGCGTGGCAGGCGCGTGCGCGTCCACTATACAGGCGCACGATGACGTCATCACGAGCGCCGTGCGATTAAGTAATCGCGCATGCCGGGCTTCTACCACCACATAGGCCTCCGGCCTACTAGGCCTGAAGCCCATGGCGGTGAAAGGCGGCGGGGCAGGGAACTATACGCTCCCGTGCCTCGCCGCAGTATGTGGGTGTTCAGGTCGGCGCTGGGCCCCCCAGAGATGCCGGGCCCGGGGCAACCGACCCAAATGCCCCAATTATAATCCGCCATTGATCGTGGGGGTCCAGGGTGTCGGACCCACACCAATCAGATACTGATGACCTATCCAGATGACTCTTCCTGAGGATAGGTCATCAGTTATAAAGTCTTGGAAAAGTCGCTTGGTTTGGAGCAGCGTTCACTCCATTTGACTGTGTGCACTTCTCAGAGTTGTGCCTGAAGCTAGCACAACTAGTTCTGGTAAGTGCAATTACATTACTGACCATCATTGTTCCTAACAGTGCTTCACTAGGAGGTTCCCCGACCTCTGTCCAGAACTGCATGTCAGCTCTCTGAGTTTAGCGGAGCAGGCAGAAGCAAGAGCCCACTCTGCTCAAGCTAATCCTGGCATAGTACATTAGTACAGGGTGCCCATATACTATGCCAAGAGTTAGTAATCATCCAGGGAGCACAGGCAAGAGCAGCAATGTGCGCTCCTGCCCGTACTCACAGCGCTGCTGCTCATTGATAAAACGTACTCTGTGCTCCGTACACCGCTGAGTTGTTGGCGGTGTACAGAGAACAGAGTTTTAACTGCACCAGTGAATGGTGTGCTTTAGGTAGAAAAAAAGAGTAGTAAAAATAGAAAAATCATTAGTAAAATATATTAGAGTTAGTTTTATTAGGGCAATAGGGATATCATATTAAAAGTTTAGATAAAGGTTTAGTTACTCTATAGTTCTAAATATAAACCCAGAACTATTACAGCAAACTCCAAAGAAACCGTAGTTGGTAACCTACCCACCTATAACGAGGGGTCGGCGATGCATGCTTCCTTCGCAGCCCCGCCAGCACCCTGCGCAAGGAGACGGGCAAGGATGCAGCCTGCGTCCTCGTCTCCATGGCAGCAGGCGAGCAGCAGGGGAGCCGAGCGCCGATGATGATGATCGGTGCTCGGCTGAGTTTGGCTGCTGTAAGTCATGTGTCGCTGGCCACATCATGTGACTCACCAGCTAGGCCTATTTAAACAGGCAGCCTGCTGGCCACAGGTTGCCTGTGATGAAGGTCTTCATTTACCAAGTTCTCTGTATTGGATTGCATTGTACCTTGACCTGGGGTCTGTCTCCTTGACCTCGCTTCTGCTGTTTCCTCTGTATTGACGTGACCTTCTGGCTTTCGGACCTCGGCTTGTGTTTGTTCTGATTTGGTTATTCCTTTGTACTGACGTGACCTCCTGATACTGATCTTGGCTTGTTTTGACTTTGCTTACTCTGTAATTTGTACCTGTCGTCCTATCTTTGTCCGCAGCTTACATTTGCATTATTGGTGTATTTACCCCTCCATGCCTGCCTGTCACTTTGTTTATTATCTCCTGTTTTATTGTTCCCTTCAAGGCCCAGCACGTACTCAGCCTAGGGAACGTCGTCCAGTTGTACACCGTCACCTAGGGTGGACCGTGCAAGTAGGCCGGGACAGAGGTATGGGTTAAGCTCAGGGCTGTGCACCCCTCCCCCTCGTGACACCACCCCTATTGTTTCTGTGCCTGTTTCGAGAGATCCTTTTTTTTATCTCCAGGCATAAAGTGGGTCTTCCTAGAGCAAGTGGTATGTCTAAACAGATTGACTTCCAAGGGCTGCAATGATCATTCCTGTATGACATTACCATCTTCTACTATAGATCTCATTGCAGTTTGATATTGTAACAAGGTGAGCACCACACTTTCTGTATCCAACATATTAAGACTAAACTGTCCAATTTTGCGACCATCCAGTCTATTGATAGCTGTAATGCCGCTATTCATGTAGCTGGCCAGCTAAGACCTGTCCTAGGTTGCCAATATGAGTTACATGCTTATATAGCTAGACTTGCCAATAAATTTGATACAGTTCCTATGTGCATATATTAGAGACAGAGAGAGAGTTATTTACAGTGACTTCATGTTTTGGATGTCCTATAACAGTTATATATTGTGTTCACAGAAGCAGAAAAGATAATATGCCTTTAAGATTCAGTAAATTAATGTAAGCTAAGCTCAAGGACACAGTAGAATTAACAATAGAAAGCATAAGTCTTAACCAATCACAGCCAACCTCACACCGAGTATGTGTGGGAAATCCCCTAGCAGAATCTTCTGGAGTCAGTATAGACCAGAGAAGAGGAGCTGGACAGACATTTCCAGTCAGCGCTGTGTTTTATGGGAACAAGAGGCCAAATAGGTATTTAGAAAGGTTATATTGTTAATACTGTAATCATAACTATATACTGAGACCAGTTATATATGTTTGTTTACAGTTCCACCAAACTGCGACCAAACTATGCAAAACTGTGACCAATCTACGCACAAATCATATCACAAACTGCGCAAATAGAACTATTGGTTAAGCCTCAAGATATACCTCTCAGAGTGATTATAAAGTGCTTAAATAACTTAGAGTGAAAGTACAGATACTGAAGAGAAAAATATATCCACCATTTATGTTGAATGACAAGATTGAACAGTTAAACCACCATTTTATGCATACCGCCATTTTGTGATACTTTATGTAACAAGTGCTTGTACATGGACTATCTGTTGCGGTGGTGGCAGTGTTATATATGGATGAAAAGTTGAAGTTAATAAATAAGTTATTTTAAGCATTTGGTGTGCACTTTAGACCTACTGTTTCCATAGAACGGAGCTAGAAGAATTAGCTGACAAGAAACAACACTGAAGCAGAGTAATAAAATGTCTGGTTGGACTAAAAGGTCAGAGATATCAAATTCTTCTAATGCCACAGCGCAAAAGGCACTTCAGAGTGTTGCTCCTGTTACAGTGGAACTATCGACCTCAGAGGGCTAAGTGATAGTGCTCCTCAACTTGCACAGTAAAGAGCGCAATAAAGCAGCAGAGCTCCAGCATATACCGATGCGTAGCAACTGTTCCCTGAGTGAGCAAGCAAAGACACCTCAGCAGAGCTACCATAGAGGCCATAGAACGTGTGAATTAGGCCTCTTTCACACTAGCGTTGTTTCTTTCCGTCCTCGGGGCTCTAGGACGGAAAGAAACTGATCAGGATAATCCCAATGCATCCTGAATGGAGAGAGATCCGTTCAGGATGCATCAGGATGTCTTCCGTTCAGTATGTGAACATTTTTTGGACGTTGACAAAAGCGCAGCATGCTGCGGATTTGTCTCCGTCCAAAAAGCCGGAGGACATGCCGCAATGCTGGATCCGGAATTAATGCCCATTGAAGAGCATTATTCCGGATCCGGCATTAAGCTAAACGTCGATTCGGCACATCGCCGGATCCAACGTTTAGCGCTGCGCATGCGCAGCAGCCGTTCGATCGGGCGCCCCAGTGTAAGCTGGGCGCCGATCAGTTACCATGGCAGCCAGGACGCTACTGGAGTCCTGGCTGCCATGGTAGTCAACGCAGCAGTGTACTTGCCACTGCGTGTCGCGGGCACTTCCTAATGACATCACAGGTCCGGGCGGCGCATTGATCTATGCGCCACCCGGACCTGTGACGTCATTAAGAGCGCCCGGCGGCCGCAGCGCAGGTAAGTACACTGCTGCTGAGTACCATGGCAGCCAGGACTCCAGTAGCGTCCTGGCTGCCATGGTAACAGTGAAAGCATGTTGAAGACTGATCAGGAAACTGATCAGTCTTCAAATGCAATGTCAGTCACTTGCGTTCTGACGGATCCGGCGGGACGGAAGTGCCCGCCGGATCCTCAGAACGCAAGTGTGAAAGAGCCCTTAGTTAAACTGCAGCCGACCCATAAAGTGGCAGAAATGCAAAAGCAGGATAGTCAGAGAAAGAGCACCAACCCTCCTGCAATCCCTAGAGAAAGAGAGAGACGCATGGTGGGAGGCCAAAGTCCAGAGCCAGAGTGCCGGCACCACTATTCACAAAGAGGTGAATAGGTGGTTTGCTCACCTATTGTGGTTGCACCAATTTGGGATCAACCACAATAAAGGCCAAGTAAAGATGGTCAGCGGTTGGTGCAACCTGGGTTTTTCAGTTCACCTTGGGCGGGAGCCACCCCACCACTCTGGTACGACAGTAGAAATACAGTAAGTAGACGCTGGACCTTTTAAGCCGAACGTATGGACAGTAGGAGGCGCACTCTCACAACCGGTTGTTTAGCAATTTTCAGTTTATTTGTAGACAACGCATTTCGGGGTACTACTGACCCCTTTATCAAGCCTAAAAAGTTAATACCAATAAAAGAGGTATATACGCAAAATACACGGCTTTGTGTGTGGAATCAAAAAATAATAAATAAATAATTGTGTCATCTACCCATAAAAATGTATGGGTATACGATACAATTATTTATTTATTGTTTCTTATGGTTTTACACATACAAGGCCTTCAAAAACGTAGCTAAAAAATAGCCAAACCACATATATAATGTAATAATAGCATTCTTTATTTTACCACAAAGTGTTAAACACATCATTTTCACATTTAATAAATATTAGCAGTATAGCAGATAAAGTGCACTGGCAGGAATAAAAAGGGGTCTCTCAACCTCCCCCTCCCCCAAACCGGCTGGCATATACAAAATAAACACTTGGAGATAGTTAGAGTTGTACACTCTCACCATACAGACTCACAAGACTTATGTAGCGTGTGCATTAAATAAGCCAGAACTACAAATGTTGTCACATCCTCACAAATTGTAAATAGCAGTATAGAATATCCAGCAAAATGCCGCCAATCCAATGCTGTGCCTATATGTACCTACACCTGCATGTTACATACCGACAAATAGTGCTGGATCCTAATACCGGAGTGACAACGCGGAACGAGAAGGAGAAGACCGCACGCAACGCTGCTCGCCGAGCTTCCTCAGGGGGCGTGAGGAAGCTCAGCGAAACGCGCATTGGGTTGCGGGTCTTCTCGTTCCTGTGTTATCACTTCGGTATTAGGATCCAGCACTATTTGTCGGTATGTCTTTATTTTTATATGCCAGACGGTTTGGGGGAGGGGGAGGTTGAGAGACCCCTTTTTAATACCTGCCATTGCACTTTATGTGCTATGCTGCTAATATTTATTTAATGTGACAATTATGTGTTTAACACTTTGTGGTAAAATAAAGAATGTTATTATTACATTATATGTGTGGTTTGGCTATTTTGTAGCTACGTTTTTGAAGGCTCTATATGTGTAAAACCATAAGAAATAAGAAATAAATAAATAAATAATTGTATCGTATACCCATACATTTTTATGGGTATACAACACAATTATTTATTTATTTATTTATTTATTAAACTTGTTTTATTGAACAAGTGAATAAAAGCTTACAGTACACAAAGTGCAAAGCAGATATATCATACCGTAAATATAAGAGAAAACAATTGACATAGATTTGGTATTAACATGTACAGACCGAGCATTACAAAACTTATGCAATACTTAACAAGGACACATACAAATATTGTTATCATGGGACAGCCATGGACCATGCATTTTGCTGAATACATAAATAAGCTGAGTACATAAATATATTGACAAGAGAATGGCAGACACACATCCCCCATCAATTACCTAGTGAGAACCGGTGGATCCAAAGGGCCTCCACCTATAAGCTGACGAGATCACTAAGATCACAGAGGGCGATGAACCTCTAGGAGTCAGACAGGTAACCTCGACCGAAGAGGGGGAGTATAACGTGTCTGGGGAGGAGCACCACTTTCCCCATACTTTGTCAAACTTAGACTCACATTTCCTGGGTTTGTACACGATGTACTTGTATGAAATAATAGTATTAGTTAGATTCTTCCACTGAGAGATCTGTCTCCCATCCACCGCATCGAAAAGCCTTCCTAGCCAAAAATAATGTTTCACGTAGGAAGATCCTAATGTGATGTGTGTATACTCCCTCATCTAGGATGCCAAATAAACATAATATAGGTTCCCTAGGGACCGGTAGCCAAGCAAGTCTGATAAAAATGTAGTCACCTCAGACCAAAAGGACTCACCATGACCATAATGAGGTGCCAGAAATCAGCCAAATCCCTGGAACATCTATGGCATCTTGTATGTGGTAGTCTACCCATTTTATGAAGTCTCAGTGGGGAGAGATAACTCTGATGAAGAATACACATTTGAATAAATCTATTATTGATGGCCGGTGACACATAGATGGGCGACTCTAGAGCTTCCTGTACATCGTCATCTTGGAAATCTGTAATAAGAGCGCACTCATCTCTGAACCACCGGTAATTGAGTAGATTCAATACGAGTATTCAATAAGTGAGTGTAGATGGAAGATATGAGTCCCGCTGGGCCCTAAGATCTCAACACTCCAATGACCGGGAATTTAGAGATAGTCGGCCCACATGAGAATTGAGAATTGAGGGCGTGTCGAAACTGCAAATCCCTATAAAAGGATGCCTGCGGTAATTGAAGTCTAGTCTGAAGGTCTGAAAACTACTCCACAACCCCTTCCTTATAAATGTCTCCAACATGTGTGATATTGTGGCTCCTCCAGAATCCCGCATCATGAAATTCCAAAAGGTCTGTGAGGGCGGGGTTGTCCCACAACAGGAGCTCCGACATAATATCTGTAAAATTATGAATTTTTTTGGAAGCCGTCCAAACCTGGACTGCTACTCTATGTAAGGGTAACAGCTGTCGTGGGAACATCTGGGGTTTCTCCAACACCGGCCATAGGTGCGTGAGATTCAAGACAGAGGCCAAGTGCACCTCAGAGTTAGGCATTTGGGTTCTGGGTAAGAGCCAATGTCTTAAATACCGCAGCTGTCCTGCTAAGTAATAAAGGTGTACGTCTGGTGGAGCCATGCCTCCACTGGTTCTGAGTCTAAACAACGTGGAGATGGACAGTTTAGGTCTACCCAATCCCCAAATAAACGGAGAAAATAAGAATTGCAGCTTTTTGAAAAAGCTATTGGGCACAAGATAAGGGGCATGTTCCAATATATATAGGCTTTTGGGCATTACTATAATTTTAATCAGATTTATACGTCCTGCCGCAGATAGTGGCAGAGTGCTTCACAACTTGAAATTGTCCGTACAATCGGTCAGTAGTGGCTGTATATTCATAGAGTGGAACTATCACTAAGTATTAACTATCACTAAGTATTAAAAATGCTGGGCAACAGGTAGATCCAGAATAGCAGTCCTATTTTCATCCCCGTACAGTGGATGGAGAGAGGATTTCGACCAGTTAATGCGTAATCCTGAAAAATTACCAAAATCATCAATAATCTCCGTCACCCGAGGCAGAGTATCCTGAACCTCGGACAAAAAGAGGACCATATCGCCTGCATAGAGGCCTATCCTATCCTCCCGTTCCCCCACTACAATACCTCGATAGACATCATCGGTCGATATAGGCTGCCAAAGGCTCAATTGCTAATACAAATAGTAAAGGTGATAACGGGCATCCTTGGCGTGTACCCTGCCAAGTGTAAAATATGACGATGTTATGTCATTCACCATAACATTGGACCTCGGGTGCTTGTACAGTAGAGAGACCCATTTTATAAAGGAGGGGCCAAAACCAAAATATTGAAGAGTTTTCAGGAGATATGGCCATTCGACTGAGTCGAAAGCTTTAGCTGCATCTAGTGATGCAAAATCCCAGTTCTGCTTCTGCCGTAAGCCTATTTGCGCCAGCATTCTCCTGATATTTTATACAGGATACATTTATTAAGCCTAATCGCTAAAATTTTTGCCAGAATTTTGTAATCAAGATTGAGCAATGAGATCGGTCTATAGGATCCACAATCTAATGGGTTTTTATCAGGTTTAAGGATAACAACTATGGTCGCAGCCATATAGGGATGGGGGTAAGGCACCTCGCACGAAGGCCGCTGAGTACATTTGGTTGAGAGGCTCCACTAAAAGGTCAGAGTATCTAGTGTACACTTCTAGGGAATGCCATCCGGCCTGGGGACTTCCCGTTGGCAAGGGAGGTCATTGCTAGGCGAATTTCCTCCACCGAAATCTGGGCATCCAAAACTTCCTTGTCCAACGCCGACAGCTGAGGTAGCGTCAAGTTAGCAAAGAAAGTGTCAATGTCTCCTAGAGGGACTCGCAATTGGGCCTGGTATAGGTCCCGATAGAAATCATGAAAGCGTTGGGCTATGGCATCTCCATCCACTAAAGTCAAATCCTGTGAATCCTCAATCTTTAACACCGCAGGGGATCTGCTATTCTGGTGTACCAAATGAGCCAGCAATTTGCTAGATTGATTTCCTAGTTCAAAATAGGATTGCTTAGTGAAAAAAAGCTTCCTCTGAGCTTTTTCTTTCAGGGTTTGAAGATACTTATGACCCTGGAGGAGCCACTCATGCCTATTAGAGTCGGGTGGGGTTTGCTACATACACGGCCTCCAGCCTAGTGCATTTTGCAGCCAATTTAGACTCTTGCTGGGCAGAGGACCGCTAAACGTATGCAATTGAGGATTGTAGGCAACCTTGAAGATATGCCTTCAAAGTGTCCCATGTTAAAATCGGGTCCTCAGTAGAATAATAACTCGCCAAGAACACTGCTAATTGATCTGGGATACGATCATATTGTGTGAGCAGGTACAACCAGAAAGGATGTACTCTCATGGTTATCCTCGGGCACTGAGTGAGTGTAGAGATAACGACGTGTAAAGGGGAATGGTATGATATCCCCTCACACCATAGACCACCTGAGTGACCCTAGACAGAAGGTTGGGATTACCTAACGCATAGTCAATACGGAAAGGGAGCGGTGAGGGGAGGATTGGCATGAATAAACACATGCCTGCGGATGCCTATGTCTCCACAAATCTATCCAACCCATTTCTCTCATCAAACCTGCCAGTGAGGAGGGTGAAGCGAAGGGTGTGTCAGATCTCACATCTGGGGTGAACCTATCCAGCAGCGGGTCAAGAGCCATGTTATAATCCCCCATACAGAGCAGTAGGGCTGTTGGATGAGCCGTGGCAAAGACTGCAGTCACATTGAGCTCAACCATGTTCGCCGGAGGAGGGATGTAGACCCCCAGGAGAACATAGTGCACACAATTAATAAAAGCCGAGACAAAAAGTATCGTCCTTTAGGGTCTACCACAAGGCTATCCACCTCCCACCTAAGGGATTTGTGAATGAGCAAGGAAAGTCCTCTGGAGTAGGAGGTGTGACAAGAGTGTTGCGCCCACTGCACCCACAGCTTCTGAAGCCGTCCTATGACATCGGGAATGAGGTGGGTCTCTTGGAGACATACAATTTGAGGATTGTACCTTTAATGTGGAGAACACTAACGCTCTTTTCCCCGGTGATCCCAGGCCCCGCACATTCCATGAAAGAATGCTAATTTCCGCCATATTGCGCGTACATAATACTACTCACTGTCTGGAATTCCCACACAGCCCCCAGCACATACATTTGTAGATGTCCGATCCCAGGATTGCTCAATATATCGCACGTCTGTACTGTTAACAGAAAAGCTAAAGGTCGTTCAAACATCATACCCACCATAATACCCAACAGGGCTAAACAAAGAGCTAACTCAGGGCAATAAAGAAAGTGTAGGCAAAACATTAGGTTCCAAGCAACAGGCTACAAAACCAACTCTTGTGGCTAAATAGAAAACGGAGAGTGCTGGCAGCTTACTTCAGCGCCTGCACGAGCCTTGCCACGTAAATGAAACAGAAAACCACAAATGAGCCTGGGCTCCACATGTGATTTATACCGCCACAACAGGTAGGTGTTAGCTGGTATCCCTATGAGGAAGGAAGTAGTTTAAGAAAGAGACGCATCCCAAAGAGAGGCGGCCAGGAAGAATTATGAAGATCAGCAAGAGAGGCACAGAATAGAGTAGGGAGGGTGATCACAGAGGATAAGGATATGCAGAACAAGTGAGAAATGAGGGAGGACAGAAGGCGAGAGGTCAAAGTAGAGGATGTAGGAAGAAGCACTAGCATTGAAGGCAGGATTAGCGGCTGCAGCCCCTGCCGCATCACACAGGGAGCCGTAAGGCATCCTGCTGAGTACATATAAAGAGGCTGAGAACATATGCATCATACGGAGGTAATAAAGTACTGCATGTGCTGACTACATAAACATGAAAGCCGACTACAAGAACAAGAATACAGAAGCATAACGGCTGACTATACTATTGTTGGCCGGGTAAATAGAAGAATGTAAATCAATGAGTACAACCAGTATTGTACAGGGTTCTCATAAAGCAGAAGACTCTTATGTAGTGTTATCTCACGTGTTCTAGCATAGGCAAGAAAACAGCTCTTTGGCGCCGTATCAGTTCAGGTAGACGCAGCGCTGGTAATCAGTTCTGGCATCTTCGGCCTTCAAGCCAGGACGAAGCCTCTGCTGAAGTGTTGAAGAATCTTGTCTGTTGTCCGTCGACAACTCGAAGTCTCGCTGGGTAGGCCATTGAATAAGGCAACTTCAGATCCCTCAAGCGGCGCTTAACACTGGTGAAGGTGGCTCTTCTCTTTTGAAGCTCCGCGGAAAAGTCAGGGAACAGCATCACAGAAGTGTTCTCAAATCGGATCTCTGGTTTCTTCGGGGCCAGTTGGAGGACCAGATCCCCGTCATTAGAATTAAGGAGTCTCGCCAAGAAGGGTCTGGAAGGTGCACCAGGGGGAGGCGGTTTAGCTGGGACGTGGTGTGCACGTCGACCGCAAAAGCTGTAGAAAACAGAGCTTCGGGAAAAGTGTCGCGTAGCCATTTAGAGACAAACTCACCAGGGTTGGAGCCTTCAGCCCGTTCAGGCAGTCCAATAATCCGGAGGTTATTGCGACGAAGACGGTTTTCATAATCGTCACATTTTTGTTGCTAAAAGTCCACTTTGGCTTCTAAGGCAGACAACTGGGCCGGCAGTGGAGCTGTGCAATTCTCCAAGTCCAAGACCCGTCTCAGCCTCTTTTACTCTATTTCTAAGCGCCTGCATGTCATGGCGCAACAAGCCCAGGTCGACCTTCACTTCTTCCAGTTTATCTGACAGGGTGGATCTGCAGGTCGTAATGGCATGTAAAAGTTTATCTGTCACCTGTGCAAGTGTGGGTTCTGCATCCTGGTAAGAAGTTCCCGCCACTCCATGCTCCTCGTCAGGGGACGCAGGCCGGGAAGGCAGTTCAGCGCCATCTTGGTCGCTCGATCTTGCATGAACTTTCAGCTTGTCAGCCGCCGAAATAGGTCTGTTCTTGGACATTCTGCATCCTCGGGGTCTCCTCGACCTCCTCTCCCTCGGCTGGGAAATTTTGGCGGTGTGGTAAGTTCAGGATAATAGTCAAAGGAGCCTAGCTGGGCCGGAGCTCACTCAGACACGTCTGTTCATGTCCGCGGCCAGCCACGCCCCCCCCCTTATTTATTATTTTTTATGATTCCACACAAAGCCATGTATTTTGCGTATATACATCTTTTATTGTTATTGACTTTTTAGACTTTATAAAAAGGGGTCAGTAGTACCCGAAACGCGTTGTCTACAAATAAACTGAAAATTGGTAAACAACCGGTTGTGAGAGTGCACCTCCAACTATCCATACGTTTGGCTTAAAAGGTCCAGCGTCTACTTATTTCTACTTTTCAAAAAGGTCTGAGCTTTCCTTTTTATTACTTATCATTGCATTTGGCATAATGGCATTTGGCATAATTTGGCATTTGGCTTTGGCATAAAGAGACATTTTCGTGTTCATGAATAAAAAACTTTAAAGTAAAAAAAGGACAGTTTGCATTATTTAAAGTTAGAGTCATATATTGCCTGCATTTATCGCTATTACATTTAAAGTGAAAGTCATTTATTTCTGCATTTATTAATATTGCATTTAAAGTGAACGGTATTTTACAATTTAAAGTAAAATGTCTGAGCCTAGTATTACCATGCCACTGTTACACTGATACAAAGATAGATAGGATAGAAGGTGAACAGCAAGAGAACCTGTCTGAGTCAGAAGAGTAATTCAGAACTAGTCTTGCCTCAAACAAATATAGCCCAAATAAATGAAATAAGATGTTCATCACGTGCCAGTAAAACCAACCTCAAAGATGGTGGAAAATTAGGAGCAAGAAGCGGCATTAAAAGAGAAGAAATTCGGCCGAATGTATGATAGGTGGAAATCATAAATTAAAGACATTCATAGAAAGCTGAAGCAAGAAAGTATAAAAGGAACTTGAGTGATATGGTAGAGACGGTAGAAGTACTGCGGTCCCTAAAGATTTAGTAAAGCTCATGAGAGAACTATCATCTGCAGCAAACTATGATGAAGTTAAAGCAAGAAGGAGATTAAACGAGCTTTTATGAGAGACTTTGCTAAGTCCTTAGGTGGAACCACAATCTTAAGTGGGCCTTCCTTCGCTAGCAGAAGTGCCAGCCCCATATCAGAGTCCTCAAGTTCTTTAGGCAAAAGAAAGAAATTAGCTAAACAACTTGCTGTATAGTGAGCAGAAATTGAGATGGAAGCTGCCATTGAGGCGCAGTGCCAACTGAAAGCTGAAAAGGATGCACAACGCTATCAAATGGAAGCTGAAATGTGGGCACAGCACCAACAGATGAAAAGTCTGGAAAAGCAGAAAGAAGTTAAGATTATGGAAGCCAGACTCGAGTATACGGAGAGGATATGAATCAGAGTAGTCTTAGGTTCAAATCTGTACTAACTGAAGAAAAAGACTCCTATTTTCCTCCATACGCCCAGGAGAATGGAAGAAAATCTCCAGCACTTAGTGAGAAAATAGGCCATTATCCGTCCATCCCTGCTTAGAAAGACAAAGAGAGGCTTAGTCCAGTGTCAGGAAAAAGGTATGTGAATTTACCCTCTATCTCTACCGGAAAAGATGAAGAAAGGGTCTCACCTAATTCAGAACTAAGTGAGAAAATAGAATTGTGTAATTCTATTCCTAGATGTCATGGCAACGGTCAGGAGAATGTTACAATTGTCCCAGCTAGACAACAGAGATCAGTACTCGAGAAGAAAAAATGTCGCACCAGAAGATGTGAACCCCTGAATGAGGTGTTCCTGCTAGTGGATTCACCCGCTCCAAGTACAAAACACTAGAAATATTAAATAATAGCAGGGCACTCTCTATATATTCGGAACCATGTAACTTTTATTTAAATAAATACTTAAAAATCAAATCCTCAATCAAGATAAAATGCTATATCTGCTGATTGGAAATGCCAGTATTTAAATGTACCGTAAATAAATATTTATAGATCCAATATGTAGAAAAATAGTAATGTATATTGATAAATATTTCACTATAAAACCATATGCAACAAAATAATCCACTCAAGTGCAATTGCCAGATTTACAAAGCCATGCCAGTTCTCCAATGAGGTAGATATTCTCCCAAGATAAATAATCTCCAAGGTAAGTATAACTGTCCTAGAAAAGGGGGAACAATGTCCGCATAATAAATCGCTCCTTATTCTATAGCGGTGTCCCGCTATTCAAGTCCCTACGGCGGTGTCCCGCCGGACTATTAATTGTAGCGATCGAAAGACTGGCTCCTGTAATAGTCATATAGGAGAACACTTGCATAGAGGAACAGTCTTATCGGGATGGATAGGTGTATGTGGGTACTTCTGCCCTCGACTTCTGCTTCACGTGGGGAGGGGTTCGGTATTCCACTGCGCCTGTAGGTGTTTCTAACTCTGGTCAGGGGGCTAATATTAAACGCTGCTCCGGGTTACAAATCTGACCCCTTTCTCAGTGGTTAGTGTCCCCCCGCTTTTCACCTCCATAAATAGGGGTCACGGTTATCCTGAAAAACTGGCATGGAATCCTTGGAGTGTTTTCCTGATAGATAAATAAATAAATAATTTACAATGAACTCATATACTGGTACTGCTTAAATAGCTTCAAAGTCCAGAATAAAAACCGATGGCATAAGACACATTAATGCATGCATCAAACATAAAAATACTTCACTGTGTTTGAAATCAACTGGCATTTATACCATCTAAAAATCAACTAGCAATTATTTCAGCAATAACATATATTCCATAAAATTTCAATAAAATATACGACATAGAAGATACAAAAGTACTGATAGCAATTCCCTAATCTGGGTGCCATTATATACAGTTGTCTGTCTCTTCTGGAGCCATCAAATGTGTAAAAACACGTATCAGACCCACCGTGCGATTCTGGTGCGGTTTGTATGTGGTTTTCGCACAAACATTCAACAAGTGTTTTTTTAGAGACAACCCCAGTCCGAAGATGTAAATAGTATAAAAAGGAAAATAAAAAGGGAAATAAAAATTAAAAACTATAAAGATTAAAAACTCTAGGGATAACTTTAATAAAAACGTAATTTTCATATTCCTAATGTTGTTCTAATTCCAGATTGCAGAACGAAATATGAGGAGGAAACCTGCGGAACCCACTGTATTTTCAGGAGATGTACTGTAGCTTATAGAGTGGAAGTCAAGTTTTGAAATGATCATCGACCCTTATTGCTTCAGTCCAGTTGACAAGTTATTCTATCTCCAAAGTATGTTGACTTCCTGCAAGCATGCAGCAATGCCATACCACATGTTCAAGGACTAGAAGTACTGAACGACTATCTAGAAAACCACAGGATTCTAGCGAAGCTATTGGAAGAAGTGGCTTGTAGATGGAATCGCTATGTGACTGAACAGTTAGATCTAGGTAAGAACTTCCCAAGTTTTAAAGAGTTCTCTGAGTTCATCAATAAGGAAGCACGAATAGCATGTAATCCAGTAACAGCATCTTATGTCTTAAAAACTTTAAAAGAAAGGCCTGCAAGAGATATAAGACCCGCAAGAGCAACTAGCTTTGCAACCAACACAGCAGCTAAAGGTCTAGATACCTACAAGAGCAAGTTCAAAGTCACTACTGAGATCAGTAAAGAGACAGAAACGACAAATCTTCAGACTACCTTCAAGTGTATGTTCTGTGGAGAGAACCACTCCATACCCAAGTGCCAACAATTGAAGGAGAAGTCCATAGATGAAAAGAAAAAATGTGTACTTGATAACCAAATGTGTTGGGATGCTTAAGAAAAGGACATGTTACTAAGGCCTCTTTCACACTTGCGTTGTTAGGATCCGGCGTGCACTTCCGTCGCCGGAAATGCCCGCCGGATCCGTAACAACGCAAGTGACCTGAAAGCATTTGAAGACTGTCCTGAAGTCCTGTTACTATGGCAGCCAGGACGCTATTAAGGTCCTGGTTGCCATAGTAGTAGTAGTGGGGAGCGGGGGAGCAGTATACCTACCGCCCGTGCACCCCGGGAGCCGAACGGACTGTAAGTATACTGCTCCCCGCTCCCCACTACACTTTACCATGGCAGCCGGGACTTTAGCGCCCTGGCTGCCATGGTAACCATTCAGAAAGCTAAACGCCGGATCCGGCGATGCGCCAAACGACGTTAGCGTAAGGCCGGATCCGTATTAATTGCTTTCAATGGGCATTAATTCCGATCCGGCCTTGCGGCAGTGTTCAGGATTTTTGGCCGGAGCATAAGCGCAGCATGCTGCGGTATTTTCTCCGGCCAAAAACGCCCGGTCCTGAACTGAAGACATCCTGATGCATCCTGATGCATCCTGAACGGATTTCTCTCCATTCAGAATGCATGGGGATAAAACTGCTTAGGACAAAAACGCAAGTGTGAAAGAGCCCTAAGGAGTGTAAGAAAAAGGCCACATGCAGCATTTGCAAAGGACGCCATCCTACACCACTAAATGAAGAACATCCAAAGAAAGATAAATCCTCAATACCTAAAGATGCTGAGGAAGAAAATAAATTATCGCTATTCTCTTGCAGAGTGAGGGAAAGAGAAAGCAACGGCTCAATCTCACCACAATGATGGGAAGAGAAACATTAGTGAACAGTCAAAGGGTCAAAAGACTGAGAGTTAGAGGACTTCATTCAAACTTCACATTGGATCTACCTCCAGCTTATACAAAAGACTGATATACCTCTAGATCAAGATCTCATACCTACCTGTGAAACAGCCAATAAATGGGAACACCTATCTGTCATATCTCATGAAATGGTTAACTGGAAAGCTGTACATCGTATAAAGAAAACAGGTTCTTGGCAATAACTAAAGAAAATTCCTTTCCAAACTGCTTCAGGACCCGACTAGAGGGACGGCCATACTGGACTTAGTATTAACCAATAGACCTGACAGAACAACAGATGTGCAGATTCGGGGACACCTGGGAAATAGTGACCATAAAGTAATAACCTTCAAATTATCATTAAAAGAGCATTTTTACAAGGAGGAACAAAAATACCAAACTTCAAAAAGCTAAATTTAACCAACTAAGAGAGGCCATAGGCCTAACTAACTGGGACAAAGTCCTCAAAAATAAAAAATACAGCCACAAAATGGGATATCTTTAAAAGCATCCTAAATAGAGATGAGCGAACACCTGGATGTTCGGGTTCGAGAAGTTTGGCCGAATCTTCCGAAAATGTTCGGGATCTGAACTCGACCCGAACTTTATCCCGAACTTTATCCCGAAGTCAATGGGGAGCCAAACTTTAGGCACTAAAAAGGCTGTAAAATAGTCCAGGAAAGGGCTAGAGGGCTGCAAAAGGCAGCAAAATGTAGGTAAATGCCTTGCAAACAAATGTGGATAGGGAAATGAATGAAAATAAAATAAATAAAATAAAAATTAACCAATATCAATTGGAGAGAGGTCCCATAGCAGAGAATCATGTGTCATATCACCAACCACTGGAGAAGGCCACTTTTAGTTATTTCGGCCCCAGCACCCAGACAGAGGAGAGGTCCCACAGCAAGGAATCATGCGTCATATCACCCACCACTGGAGAAGGCCACTTTCAGTTATTTAGGCCCCAGCACCCAGACAGAGGAGAGAGGTCCCACAGCAAGGAATAAGGCGTCATATCACCCACCACTGGAGAAGGCCACTTTCAGTTATTTAGGCCCCAGCACCCAGACAGAGGAGAGAGGTCCCACAGCAAGGAATAAGGTGTCATATGACCCCCACCCCACACTGGAGAAGGCCACTTTCAGTTATTTAGGCCCCGGTGCCCAGATTGAGGAGAGGTTCATTCAACTTTGGGTTGCACCGCAAGATCATGGTAAAGTTAAAAAAATGAGGATTCAATAAAGAAGTCCCCAGGAGTACAAGAATACATGGTTGAGAGGGAGGCAGTTATAAATGTATATTCTGCACAAGGGAGGGACAGGTCCTGTGGGATCCATGCCTGGTTCATTTTTATGAACGTCAGCTTGTCCACGTTGGCTGTGGACAGGCGGCCGCGTTTGTCAGTAATGACGCCCCTGCCGTGCTGAATACAAGTTTAGACAAAACGCTGGCCGCGGGCAGGCCAGCACCTCCAAGGCATAAAATGCTAACTCTGGCCACGTGGACAATTTGGAGACCCAGAAGTTGAATGGGGCCGAACCATCAGTCAGTACGTGAAGGGTGTGCAGACGTACTGTTCAACCAGGTTAGTGAAATGCTGTCTCATGCTAACACGCTCCGTATCAGGTGGTGGTGCATTTAGCTGTGGTGTGGAGACAAAACTATTCTACATTTCTGCCATGCTAACCCTGCCCTCAGAGGAGCTGGCCGTGACACAGCTGCGTTGGCGACCTCTTGCTCTTCCTCTGCCTTCGCCTTGGGCTTCCACCAGTTCCCCTGTGACATTTGTGAATGCTCTCAGGAGCGCATCTACCAGGGTGCTCTTGTACTCGCGCATCTTCCTATCACGCTCCAGTGCAGGGAAGTAAGGTGGGCACATTGTCTTTGTACCGGGATCCAGCAGGGTGGCAACCCAGTAGTCCGCACACGTTAAAATGTGGGCAACTCTGCTGTCGTTGCGCAGGCACTGCAGCATGTAGTCGTTCATGTGTGCCAGGCTCCCCAGAGGTAAGGACAAGCTGTCCTCTGTGGGAGGTGTATAGTCATCGTCCCCCGTATCCCCTCAGCCACGCACCAGTGATTGGCCTGAGCTGTGTCGGGTGCCACCCCGCTGTGAACCTGCTTCATCCTCCTCCACCTCCTCCTCGTCCTCCAGTAGTGGGCCCTGGGTGGCCACATTTGTACCTGGCCTCTGCTGCTGCAAAAAACCTCCCTCTGAGCCACTTCTAACAGACTGGCCTGAAAGTGCTAAAAATGACCCCTCATCCTCCTCCTCCTCGGCCACCTCCTCTTCCATCATCGCCCTAAGCGTTTTCTCAAGGAGACATAGAAGTGGTATTGTAATGCTGATAACGGTGTCATCGCCACTGGCCATGTTGGTGGAGTACTCAAAACAGCGCAACAGAGCACACAGGTCTCGCATGGAGGCCCAATCATTGGTGGTGAAGTGGTGCTGTTCCGCAGTGCGACTGACGCGTGCGTGCTGCAGCTGAAACTCCACTATGGCCTGCTGCTGCTCGCACAGTCTCTCCAGCATGTGCAAGGTGGAGTTCAACCTGGTGGGCACGTCGCATATGAGGCGGTGAGCGGTAAGGCCGAAGTTCCGCTATAGCGCAGACAGGCGAGCAGCGGCAGGATGTGAACGCCGGAAACGCGCACAGACAGCCCGCACTTTATGCAGCAGCTCTGACATGTCGGGGTAGTTGTGAATGAACTTCTGCAGCACCAAATTCAGCACATGCGCCAGGCAAGAGATGTGTGTCAAACCGGCTAGTCCCAGACCTGCAACGAGATTTCGCCCATTATCGCACACCACCAGGCCGGGCTTGAGGCCCACCGGCAGAAACCACTCGTCGGTCTGTTGTTCAATACCCCGCCACAACTCCTGCGCGGTGTGGGGCCTGTCCCCCAAACATATGAGTTTTAGAATGGCCTGCTGACGTTTTCCCGGGCTGTGCTGAAGTTAGTGGTGAAGGTGTGTGGCTGACTGGATGAGCTGGTGGAAGCAGAGGAGGAGGAAGCCAAGTAGGAGGAGGAGGCTACAGGAGGCAAAGAATGATGCCCTGCGATCCTTGGCGGCGGAAGGACGTGCGCCAAGGAACTCTCCGTCTGGGGCCCAGCCGCCACTACATTTACCCAGTGTGCCGTTAGGGAGATATAGCGTCCCTGGCCGTTCTTACTGGTCCACGTATCTGTGGTTAGGTGGACCTTGCCACAGATGGCGTTGCGCAGTGCACACTTGATTTTATCGGATACTTGGTTGTGCAGGGAAGGCACGGCTTTCTTGGATAAGTATTGGTGGCTGGGAATAACATACTGTGGGACAGCCATGGACATCAGCTGTTTGAAGCTGTCCAGTGTCCACCAGCCTGAATGACAGTATTTCAAAGGCCAGGAGTTTAGAAATGCTGGCATTCAGGCCCTGGGCTCGAGGGTGGCTAGGTGGGAATTTACGCTTTCTCTCCAAGGTTTGTTAGATGGAGAGCTGTGACATGGTGGAGATGCTTGGTGACGCAGGTGGTGGTGTCGGTGGCACATCCTCTGTTTGGTGGGCAGCAGGTGCCAACGTTCCTCCCGAGGCAGAGGAAGAGGCCGAGGCAGCAGCAGAAGAGGGAGCAGGGGAGCCAGAGTGAGTTCCTTGCTTTTAACTCCACTGCAGTTCATGCTTTGCATGTAGATGCCTGGTCATGCAGGTTGTGCTAAGGTTCAGAACGTTAATGCCTCGCTTCAGGCTCTGATGGCACAGCGTGCAAACCACTCGGGTCTTGTCGTCAGCACATTGTTTAAAGAAGTGCCATGCCAGGGAACTCCTTGAAGCTGCCTTTGGGGTGCTCCGTCCCTGGTGGCGGTGGCCAGTAGTAGGCGAACTCTCTTGGCGGCGGCTTTTCTGCTTTTGCCCCCTGCTCCCTCTTTTGCTACACTGTTGGCTCGGTCTCACCACTGCCTCTTCCTCTGAACTATGAAAGTCAGTGGCACGACCTTCATTCCATGTGGGGTCTAGGACCTCATTGTCCCCTGCATCATCTTCCACAAAGTCTTCCTCCCTGACCTCCTGTTCGGTCTGCACACTGCAGAAAGACGCAGCAGTTGGCACCTGTGTTTCATTATCATCAGAGACGTGCGGACTCCGATGATGTGGTATTCCCATGTCCTCATCATCAGGAAACATCAGTGGTTGTACATCAGTGCATTCTATGTCTTCCACCACTGGGGAAGGGCTAGGTGGATTCCCTTGGGAAACCCTGCCAGCAGAGTCTTCAAACGGCATAAGAGACTGCTGCATAACTGGACGCTCAGACAGTTTCCCTGATATGCATGGGAGTGATGTGACAGACTGATGGGCTTGGTTTTCAGGCGCCACCTGTGCGCTTTCTGCAGAAGACTGGGTGGGAGATAATGTTGTGAACGTGCTGGATCCACTGTCGGCCACCCAATTGACTAGAGCCTGTACCTGCTCAGGCCTTACCATACTTAGAACGGCATTGGGCCCCACCAAATATTGCTGTAAATTCTGGCGGGTACTGGAACCTGAGGTAGTTGGTTCACTAGGACGTGTGGCTGTGGAAGAATGGCCACGTCCTCTCCCATCACCAGACGGTACACTAACACCACCACGACTGCGTCCGCGTCCCTTACTAGATGTTTTCCTCATTGTTACCGTTCACCAAGCACCACAATAAGAAAAAAAATATTTGGCCCAATGTATTGATTTAAAATTCAGGCCTTTTTTTACAGGCACCTAACACTATCTGCCTATTTATTTATGTAGCGTATTACACTAATCCAGGCACAGCAGTAACCACTGATTTAGGGGAATATATCTTTAGGGCTAGTATTTATGCCCAGGATGAAAGGTATCCTTTTATGGACAGATTTACACTTGGAGATGCACAGTAGCGTGAGAAAAAATATGTAGGATTATGCCTTCAGCAATTGTATTTTAACACTTTGTGTAATATTCCCTTTAACGGACAGAAATACAATGGGAGATGCACGGTAGCGTATGAAGTTAATGAGGATGACCCTCTCAGCACTTGTATATACACCTTGAGGTTAATATACCCTTTTACGGACAGATTAACACTTGGCCTGCAACAGCTGGGACAACAAATTCAGGGTATTGCTATTTTGGCAATTGAATTTCACCCTAGAACAAAATATATGTTTTGGCGGACACGATTATACTTTGCCAGCCACTACTGAAACACCAGATTTAGGGTATTGCTATTTTGGCAATTGAATTTCACCCGAGAACAAAATATACCCTGTTTCGGACAGATTTAAACTAGGCCGGCAACTGCTGGAACACCAGATTCAGGGTATTGCTATTTTGGCAATTGAATTGCTCCCAGAACAAAATATACCCTTTTACGGACAGATTAACACTTGGCCTGCAACTGCTGGAACACCAGATTCAGGGTATTGCTATTTTGGTAATTGAATTTCACCCCAGAACAAAATATACCCTTTTACTGACAGATTAACATTTGGCCTGAAACAGCTGGGACACCAGATTCAGGGTTTTGCTATTTTGGCAATTGAATTTCACCCCAGAACAAAATATATGTTTTGGCAGACACTATTATACTTTGCCAGGCAGTGCTGGGACGCCAGATTCAGGGTATTGCTATTTTGGCTATTGAATTTCACCACAGAAAATGATCTATCCTTTGCCAGACAGCAGACAGTATCACACTTGGCTAGCCAAAGCTGGAACACCAGATTTAAGGCATTGGTGTTTTGGCAATTGTATTTAACCCCTTAATAAAATATAGAAATTGCTATCCTGAGTTTCTAGGGGTGACAATAAGCACAGCCAAGCCCCTGATGTAGGATATAGCAAAAAAAAAAAAACTAGTGTTGATGGATTGATGGACCTGGTGGCAGCTTGTTCGGTGCACCTCAAGTTACAAAATGGCCGCCGATCACCCCAGAAAAAGTGACAGAAAAACCAGTGAGCAAATAACTAGCAGAAGTTGAATCATTCACAGCTGTAGATCGATCAGTTCATTAGGTGCTGTTGCTGACTTTTCCCTGCCTAATCTCGCTCTCACAGAAGCTGCGCCCTCTCCCTACACTAATCAGAGCAGTGTGACGTGCGGCGCTACGTGACTCCAGCTTAAATAGAGGCTGGGTCACATGCTGTACTGGTTAATCACAGCCATGCCATTAGTAGGCATGGCTGTGATGGCTTCTTAGGGCAAGAAGTAAAACGCTAGCTGATTGGCTGCTGTGCAGCCCTTCAGAAAGCAGGAAGAAATTGCCGAACAACGGACCCGAACCCGAACTTTTTTGAAAATGTTTAGGTCCGTGTCCCGAACACCCTAAAATTCGGTACGAACCCGAACTATGCTCGAACTGTTCGCTCAACACTAATCCTAAATTCTCATTGTGAGAGGTACATACCATATGGGAATAAAAGGAACAAAAGAAACCAATGTGGATAAATAGAAATGTAAAAAGGAATAAATGACAAAAGAAAGCATATAAATCACTAAGACAGGAGGGTAGCGAAGAAGCACTGAAAAACTATAAGGAAAAAAATAGAACATGTAAAAACAAATAAAAACGGCCAAACTAGAGACCGAGAGATTAATCGCCAAAGATAGTAAAACTAACCCTAAAATGTTCTTTCAATTGTATAAATGTTAAAAAGTATAAATCTGAAGGTATCGGCCCTTTAAAGAGTAACGAGGGGAGTTGCAGAGAGCGACGAGGAGAAAGCAAAGCTGATAAATATTTTTTTCAATGTATAGACCGGTAAGTTTAACATCTGTTGTGGGGAAACTGTTTGAAGGTTTTCTGAGAGTTGCTATCTTAGAGGATCTCAATGGAAATATGCAAACAACTCCATATCAGCATGGCTTCATGAGGGATCGGTCATGTCAAACTAATTTATTCAGTTTCTATGAGGAGGTAAGTTCTAGACTTGACAGGGGCGGATCAATGGATGTTGTATATCTGGAGTAATCCAAAGCATTTGACACTGTACCTCATAAAAGGTTAGTATATAAAATGAGGATGCTCGGACTGGGAGAAAACTTCTGTAAGTGGGTAAGTAACTGGCTGAGAGATAGAAAACAGAGGGTGGTTATTAACGGTACACACTCAGATTGGGTCACTATGACTTGTGGGGTACCTCAGTATTGGGCCCTATTCTTTTCATTATATTTATTAATGATCTTGTAGAAGGCTTGCATAGTAAATAATCAATTTTTGCTGATGACACTAAACTGTGTAAAGTAATTAACACTGAAGAGGACAATATACTGCTACAGAGGGATCTGGATAGATTGGAGGCTTGGGTAGATAAGTGGCAGAGGAGGTTTAACACTGACAAATGTAAAGTTATGCACATTAGAAGGAATAATGCAAGTCACCCGTATATATTAAATGGTAAAACACTGGGTAACATTGACATGGAAAAGGATCTAGGAATTTTATTAAACAGCAAACTAAGCTGCAAAAACCAGTGTCAGGCTGCTGCCGCCAAGGCCAATAAGATAATGGGTTGCATTAAAGGGGCATAGATGCCCGTGATGAGAACATAGTCCTACCACTTTACAAATCACTAGTCAGACCACACATGGAGTACTGTGTACAGTCCTGGGCTCCTGTGAACACGGCAGACATAGCAGAGCTGGAGAGGGTTCAGAGGAGGGCAACTAAAGTAATAACTTGAATGGGGCAACTACAGTCACCTGAAAGATTATCAAAATTAGGGTTAATCACACCACTGAGGGGAGATCTAATTACTATGTATAAATATACCAGGGGTCAGTACACAGATCTTTCCCATCATCTATTTATCCCCAGGACTGACTGTGATTTGCACTTTGCACACAAACATAGAAGAGGATTCTTTACGGTAAGAGCAGTGAGCCTATGAAACTTTGTGCCTGAGGAGGTGGTGATGGTGAGTACAATAAAGGGATTCAAGAGGGGCCTGGATGTATTTCTGGAGTATAATAATATTACAGGTTATAGCTACTAGAGATGGGTCGTTGATCTAGGGAGTTATTCTGATTGGAGTCGGGAAGGAAAATTAGCTTCAATCTCACAGGGGTTTTTTTGCCTTCCTCTAGATCAACCTTGCAGGATGACAAGCCGAACTGGATGGACAGATGTCTTTTTTGGCCTTATGTACTATGTTACCATGTCCCCGCTGAAAGAGTTTGGTGTTGGACTGTTGATAGGTTACGATTGTCCTGAAGCCCTGGTACCACACAAGGTAATCACAGGAGGAAAGTGTGAACTCTACGCTGTTAAAACTGATCTAGGATGGGGCATTGTTGGAGGAAAAGAGCTGATTGAAAACTCAAGACAGGATTGTCTTGAGTTTGCAAGACAAGAGCTACCAATCGTAAGTCCAGCGAAAGTAATCAAGATCCTTGAATCTGATTTTGTAGACATAAGAATCAACAAGGTCATCTTGAAATACCCTTATGCTTTCGGAAACAACCTCCTCTGTCAAATAACAGAGATATTGCCCTAGCAAGATTGAAGTGTTTAAAGAAAAGGTTGGGAAGAGATCCGAAATTCAACAAGGATTATTCGAAATTCATGGAAGGCATCCTCGTGGAAGGACATGCAGAAAAAGTCAATAGTCGACCTAAAGAAGGGGAAGTGTGGTAATTCCCACATTAAGGAGTTTACCACTCAAGAAAATAAGATAAGATTAGAGTAGTATTTGATTGCTCAGCAAAATACGATGGTGTTGCATTGAATGATCATCTATTAAAAGTACCAGATCTTACGAACACTCTGCTTGGAGTACTGTGTAGCTGTGTAGATTCAGAAAGTATCCCGTAGCAGTCATGTGTGACGTTGAAAAGATGTTCCATCAGTTTCATGTGAAGAATGAAAATAGAGATTTCCTGAGATTCCTATGTTGGGAGGACAGAGATACAGATACAGAGCCAGCAGAATACAGAATAAAAGTACACTTTTTCGGAGCAGGATTGTCTCCAGGTTGCGCTAATTATGGTATGAAGTACCTGGCCAATCAGAATGAAAAGGATTGCCATAAGCAGCAAATTTTCTTAAGAAAAACTTTTATGTAGATGATGGTCTATTAAGTCTAGAGCCAACAGAATCTGCAATCAAACTAGTGAAAGAAAGCCAAGAGTTATGCGCAAGAGGAAACCTGCGCCTTCACAAATTCATCTCAAACAACAGAGAAGTACTGGAATCCATCAGTGACTCTGAACGTGCATCAACAATGAAGAATGTAGATCTCAATTATGATTTTCTTCCAGTTCAGAATGTACTTGGATTGGAATGGAATGTAGAGAACGACAAGTTCTTCTTTGAAGTATCTACGAAAGAGAAAGTTGCAACTAGACATACCATTCTTTCCGAAGTGGCTTCTATATTTGATCCATTGGGATTCTTGGCCCCAGTGATCCTCAAAGCAAGAGAAATACTGCAAGAATTATGCAGACAGAAGTTAGGATGGGATGAACCCATACCTTAAAATTTGAGGCCAAGTTGGGAGAGTTGGATAACAGACTTGCAAAACTTAAAAAGTACAAGAAAATAGAACTTCATCACTTTTCAGATGCCAGTAGTTATGGTTATGGTCAGTGCTCCTACATCAGAGTGATAGGAGAAGGAAAAATACATTGTGCCCTGGTTGCTCCTACCAGTATTCAGACAATACCAAAACTTGAACTGACAGCAGCCGTAGTTTCAGCATCAGTTAGCAAGTTTCTGAAAGAAGAATTGGAATTGAAAATAGATGAAGAATATTTTTGGAGAGACTCACAATTTATTCTAGGATACATAAACAACAAAGCTCGATTCCATATCTTTGTCGCCAAGTTCAGAAAATTCGGGAAATAACAAATCTAGAACATTGGCATCACATTGATACAAAGCCTAACCCAACAGATCATGCTTCAAGAGGTCTGAATGTAACAGAATTGGAGAATTCAAATTGGTTCACAGGTCCAGAGTTCCTTTGGGAAAAGCAAATCATGCCCAGTAAAGATTATACAGAATAGTCTATGTGTGATCCAGAAGTAAAGTTTGTACATACATTGAGCACTGCAGCCAAGTGTCAAGATGACATACTTGAAAGACTAGCCAGATGTTCAAAATGGAATACGGTCATAAATGTAGTAGCACAAATTCAACATTTGGCAAAAGGAATCAGAAAGAAGGAATCATTGAATATAGAGGAAATAATGAAAGCTGAAGAAACATTCAACAGAGATTCTACAGTACAAGCAACCCATTGTACATGGTTAATCTTGTTCTGCAGGATGGTATACTGAAGGTGGGATGGAGATTGGAAAATGCATCGTTACCTAGCAGAGTTAAGCATCCAGCAATTCTACCCAAAAATTCTACCTTCACAAGATTGATTATTGATCACTACTATAACAAATCCTTACATCAGGAAAGAAGCTTTACCCAAAGCTGTTTGAGAGAAGGTGGTTTCTGGATAGTGAAAGGAAGCAAAGTTATAGCAATGTATATAAGTAAATGGGCAGTCTGTAGAAAGGCACATAGACCTACCGAAGAACAAAGAATGGCAGATTTACCGGCAGATTGTGTAGACCCATCACCACCATTTCTTTATAGCGGAATGGATTGTTTTGGGCCATTTATCACCAAGCAGAACCGCAAGGAGTACAAGAGATATGGACCAATATTTATATGTCTAAGTTTCATAGCGATTCACCTGGAAATGTTAGAAGATATGTCAACTGACACATTCATCAACACCTTAAGATGTTTCATAGCAATTAGAGGTAGTGTCAGAGAGCTTATATCTGACCAAGGATCTAATTTTGTTGGAGCAAAGAATTAATTGAAGAAAGCTCTAAAGGAGATTGATAAAGAAAAGGTAACTGAGTATTTGTATGCTCCAAATGCACAAATCCAAGCCATACAGGAGGAGTTTGGGAAAGACAAATCAGAACTGTAAGAAATGTATTAAGTTCAGTGTTGAAAAAGAATGCTGGAAGAATGGATGATGCTTTACTTAGTACCCTATTCTATGAAGTATTGTCTATTGTTAACAGTCATCCACTTACAGTTGATAACATCAACGACCCAACAAGTTTGGACCCATTATCTCCCAACCATCTACTTCACCTTAAATCTGATTATATACAGATTAAATCTGATTATATACGGCGAAGAGTTAAATATCTATCAGAACAGTTTTGGAATAGATGGAGGAAAGAGTTTTTAGCCAATCTGATGCTAAGAAGTAAATGGAAAACACCCAGAAGAAATGTCCAAGTTGGTGACATAGTGTTAGTAAAAGAAGAAGATTTACCTAGAAGTCAGTGGAATTTAGCCAAAGTTCTAGAAGTTCAAAAGGATGAAGACAGACTAGTAAAAAGAGTGTTGTTACAAATAGAAGAGTCAAAACTTGACAAAACAGGAAAACGTTAGTTCTTCTGCTTGAGAGTGATAAAAGACACTTGGAAAGTTGAGAACCTGAGGGAAAATTCCCCACACTCATGTTTAAGTCATACCACTAAGAACATAGAATTATGGGTAATTTTGGTGGGAGTGTAGCTGGCCAGCTAAGACCTGTCCTAAGTTGCCAATATGACTTACATGTTTATATAGCTAGACTTGCCAATAAATGTAATACAGTTCCTATGTTTATATATTAGAGACAGAAAGAGAGTTGTTTACAGTAACTTCATGTTTCTGGATGTTATATAACGGTTATATATTGTGTTCACAGAAGCAGAAAAGATAAAATTCCTTTAAGATTCATTCATGAATGTAAGGTAAGCTTAAGGACACAGCACAATTAACAACAGAAAGCATAGAGTTAAACTGTTGTTACTGCTCAGGAGTCTTAACCAATCACAGCCAACCTCACACTAAGTATATGTGGAAATCCCTAGCAGAATCTTTCTGGAGTCAGTATAGACCAGAGTAGAGGAGCTGTACAGACATTTCCAGTTAGAGCTGTGTTTTATGGGAACAAGAGGCCAAATAGGTATTTAGAACGGTTATATAATGTTCATATTGTTAAAGGGAATCTGTCACCAGGTGCATATTTTTAGCATACTAAGCTGTCACCATTGCCATGTAGAATAAACTACCTTCTTTCCTGCTGTGGTCTTATTTTTTCGTTTCATGGTGTCATTTTGATACAAAAGCGCTTTTTGTGTTATGCAAATGAACCTCCAAGGTGCCCAGAGGGGCGTTATTCTTCTTCTCTTGAGCCCAGTAACACCCCCCTGCAGTGCCCAGCCTGCCTTAATTTCCAGCCCAAGCACGCCTCCTCTTCAAGAAATATCCTCCCACAGCTGAGATGAGCGGTGCTGCCCCCTCTGCTACATCATCTAATATATTCCAGATACGCCCCTTTCGGCCGCCGGAAATCCCGCGCAGGCGCAGTATCGCCGACTGCCTGCGCCTGTGCGATCATAAAGCTCCTGAGGCAACAGCGATCAGATTACGCCACTAAGCTCGGCGCATGCCCATCGGCACTTTTGAGGCTGTTGCCCTCAGGAGCTTTATGATCGCACAGGCGCCGGCAGTCGGAGGTACTGCGCATGTGCGAGATTTCGGGCGGCCGAAAGGAAGAAGCAAGGGCGTATCTGGAATGTATTAGATGACATAGCGGAGGGGGCTGTGGGAGGATATTTCTTGATGAGGAGGCGTGCTTGGATTGGAAATTAAGGCAGGCTGGGCACTGCAGGGGGCCTTACTGGGCTCAAGAGAAGAAAATAACGCCCTCTGCGCACCTTGGAGGTTCATTTGCATAACACAAAAGCGCTTTTTATCAAAATGACACCATGAAGCAAAAAAAGAAGACCACAGCAGGAAAGAAGGTAGTTTATTCTACATGGCAATGGTGACAGATTAATATGCTAAAACCTGGTGACAGATTCCCTTAATACTGTGATCCGAACTATATACTGAGACCATTTGTATATATTTGTTTACAGTTCCACTAAACTGCGACTCAAACTACGCACAAACTGCACAAATCACATCGCAAAACTACGCAAATAGAACTATTGGTTAAGCCTCAGATGTACTTCTCAGAGTGATTATAAAGTGCTTAAATAACTTAAGAGTGAAAGTACAGATACTGAAGAGAGAAATCTATCCACCATTTATGTTGAATGACCAGATTGAACAGTTAAACCACCATTTTATGCATACCGCCATTTTGTGATACTTTATGTAACACGTTTTGTACATTGACTATCTGTTACGGAGGTGGCAGTGTTATATATGGAAGAAAATTTGAAGTTATTAAAGAAGTTATTTTAAGCATTTGGTGTGCTCTTTAAGCCTACTGTTTCCATAGAATGGCACTAGAAGAATTAGCTCAAAAGAAACAAGACTGAAGCAGAGTAATAGACAGTCTGGTTGGACTAGAAATTTAGATATATCAAATTCTTCTAATGCCACAGAGCAAAAGGCACTTTGTAGTGCTGTGCCTGTCACAATTCACACTGCAGAAGCATGCACCTTATCTGCTGACAGTATACTTCAGTCTCTGCCCAATCAAGAAAGCAATAAAAAAGCCCAATGAACCCAGAACGAACCCCCACTATTAGCTACTAACAACACTATTCCCCAGTGGCGTTCCAAGAAGAAGGGGGTGGGGCGGTTCGCCCGGGTGCTGGCTCTCAGAGGAGTTCCAGAGAAACAATGACGCCCACATACTGCGGCGGGGCACAGGAGCGCATAGTTCCCTGCCCCGCCGCCGATCACCGCCATAGGCTTCTGGCCTACTAGGCCCGAGGCTTATGCAGTAGTAAAATCCTGGCGCAGGCGTGCGTGATGATGTCATTGCGCGCGCCTGTGCCTGGACGCAGCAGCACAGTGAGTATTTAGCTTTTAGGTTTTATTTTTTTAAGTGCCAAGTAACTTTGGGGGACACAGGAGGACATGTGGGGGAAAATATTATGGTGTGGGGGCAATACTTATGGGAGGAATTACTATGTGGGGGCTAATTACTAAATGTGGGCAATATGGGGGAAACTACTGTCTGGGGCAATTTATTATATGGGGGCAGTGTGGGGAAACTACTGTGTCTGAGCAGTATCGCATACACTACTGTGTGGTACTCTGCAGTGTGGGGGACACTACTGTATGGGGGCAGTGTGGGGGACACTACTGTATGAGGGCAGTGTGGGAGACACTACTGTATGGGGGCAGTGTGGGGGAAATTACTGTATGGGGGACACTACTGTATGGGGGCAGTGTGGGGGACACTACTGTGTGGGGGCAGTGTGGGGGAAATTACTGTGTGGGGGACACTACTGTATGAGGGCAGTGAGGGGGAAATTACTGTGTAGAAGAAACTACTGTCTGCTGCAAATTACTATATGGGGGCAGTGTGGGGGCAAATTACTGTGGGGGGATTACTATGGGGGGCAGTGTGGGGAAATTCTATTATTTTTTAGGGATTATTGCCTGGAACACAATATAGGGTGTTATTATTGGTGGCACTCTAGGGGACATTATAGCTGCTGTAGACACTATAGGGACATTTGGGGTAATCAAACTGGTGTAAAGTAGAACTAGCTTAGTTGCCGATAGCAGCCAATCAGATTCCACCTTTGTATTTGACAGCTCTTTTGGAAATCCAGTTGTACTTTACACCAGTTTGATAAATGACCCCAATTATGTCTACTGGGGTCACTATTTTTTCAGCAGTATAGTACCTGGGACATTGGGGAGCACTCACGGGCACAGTATTGGGGATGGCAGCAGGATGATACTGTGGGGACACCAGGATTGGGAGGTTGATGGAAAAACTGAGAAATCTAACGAAATCTAAGAATTTGTCATGGCGGTCTAATAGAGGAGAAGATGAAAGAGAAGGTCTACATGACGGGGATGTCCCTGGATGTAAGAGGTATGTGGTCAAGAATTGGGGGGGCAGCCAGAGAAAGGACCCGCCCGGGTGCCAAACACCCTAGGCACGCCACTGCTATTCCCTATCTCAAATCACCCTTTCTTCCGTTTTCCGCAAATAGATGAACATCTCTCAATTAAATCTGCATTTTGGTAATATATTTTCAAATGGTAGCAAACAGCTTTAACCAAGTTTACCCAGGTGGATTTTGTGGGAACATCTATAGATAACCATTTTCTGGACGCTTATAAATCTAGTCAAGAAGAAGGCTCTAGAGACCAAATTATTTTGATCTCCGCATAGATAGATACCCTGTGCACAGTTTCAATATTATAAGGCATGATAGTCCCTATTTCAATAACATCTGTCCAAAATAATTGTACCTTGGCACAGCCCCACATAATATGGAAAAAAAATCAACCATTCAGTGAGTACATCGAGAACCGTTGTCATTGTCTCAGTATTGGAGGATAATAAAGCTGATGTATTGAACTAAACAGCAGCAATGTATGATTAGTATTAATAGAAACCTTTTAATATTTTTGTAAATGTAAACCTATCTCTCCTTATAAAGCAAATTAACCACTTTTTCCCATTGTTGTTTACTACTAAACACCATACTTTCACTAATTTTCCCTAACAAAGCCTTATTAAAATAGTAGTCTGGGAATAATACCTGAATATCCATAACATAGTAATTACATACTGTAAAAAACTACTTTTCCATAGTGTGTTTAACCCTTTCAAGACCAAGCCAGTTTTCACCATAAGGACAAAGCCATTTTTTATTTTTTTATTTCAGTTTTATACAATAAAAGCATTTGTGAAAACAAAATCATGTTTTTTTTGTGTCACCATTTTCTGAAAGCTATATTTTTTTATTTTTCTGCCGATCATCTTGAGTAGAGGCTAATTTTTGGGGAAAGAGTTGAAGTTTTTATAGGTACCATTTTTTGTGTACATATGATTTTTTTGATCACTCAATATTACACTTTATCTGGCAAAGTGACCAAAAAATTGGTTGTTTTTATTTTGATTGGTACTATATTGGGGTACATACTGTATGTGTTTTTGATCGCTTGGAATTACTGTCTTTTTCGCCCTATAAGACACACCTGCTCATAAGAGGCACCTAGGTTTTGAGAAGGAAAATAAGGTTTTTGGTGGGTTTTGAGCTAATGGTGGTCTGTGGATGACACTATTATGGGGGATCTGTGGATGACACTTTTATGGAGGATCTGTGGATGTCGTCCAGATAAACTACTACACTGACGCAAAGAAGATTCCGGAAGATGTTGTTTACCAGTTCCTGAAAAAATGTTGGAGCATTGCAGAGACCAAAGGGCATCAACAGATAGTCATAATTTCCATCTCAGGTGTTAAATGCGGGTTTCGGTTTGTCTCCTCATGAATCTGGATTAGACTGTAAGACCCCTGGAGCTCCAGTTTGGTAAAGATCTTGGCTTCACGAGTTCTGTCAAACAACTTTGAAATTAGCGGGTCCCTGGCTTCAGAAAAGCGCAACTTATCATTGAGGAAAAAAAGGATGAGATCGTGGATTGAATGGTTCACTTGTCCTCTCAGTCTCTGCAGGATGACATAGGGGTGACTTCTGAGTCTGACACCATGCTGTGGAGCCAGGTGGCACAGAATTCCTCCTGTTTCTCCTCCTTGCAGCCCCAGAGAAGGCATTCAGTGTATTCCTCTATGTCTTCACTGCCCCTTCTTAGGAAAATGGAAGGCGCCCCACTAGGAAGGGGCAACAAATATATGGAATATTGTCAAAAGAGTCTCCCTGTTGACGACTTGTGTGAGAGCGGGCACTGTTTGGGCTGCCCAAAGGAGAAGGTTCAGGGGAGGCTGGGGTCCCCATGCATAGCTGTGTTGGTGGTGGAAATAGTGGCACCAGTATCCACTGTTTTTGGCAGTAGGGGCAGTGACAGTTGCAGTCAGGCCAAATGAAGAGCAGGGAAAGGGGCTAAGGAGCCCACCATGATATCTCAGAATCTGATAAAAGTGGCAGGGAGGGTAAGGAATCCGATGACAATTGTGTGTTGGACAAGACCTGGGAGCTATATCACGGTGCTGAGGAGGAGACAACATCAATGGAGGAGGATGATGGCGGCAGCAGCAGCATTAAAGAACAGAGACAATTTATCTCCCAAAGAACTGCCAGGGCGTGTCTGCTTCAGGAACTAGTGATGCCGCTAACACTCTGGGTGTATTATGCCAAAAATGTGCCAGAGCTAAGCCAAGCTGTGCTGCTTCTAGGTCTGCACGAGTATTTACCACATGGAGTTTTTCTCCACTGGGACGGCACAAAAAAAAACCACAGCCATGTACAAGATGTGCAGGATTAAAATAAGCCGTGGCCATTCAAAACCAAACATACATAAGAGCTCTATTGCAGCACATGAGGCGGCTTCACTGGATCCTTTGGGAAAATAAAAGTGGCCAGCATTCCCAATAAGAACAAGTCTTTCCTCCTTCTCCTGGTCCTCTTTGCAGTACCCACACCTCCAAGTAGCTTCTTCTTCTCCTGCTAAGACTCCTCCTACTCAGATCCATTGTGAGTCATCTATAACAGAATGTTTGGCCATGAAAAGACTTTTCTCGATCAGCAGTTAGCTTGTCTACAAGCTGTACGCCCATCTGGCCAACTTGCTGGCAGTGCAGTTGCTTCTGTAGCATTTATTAGTATCTTGTATTCTCAGGTGTCAGAGAAGGTAGGCCATTCCTTGCGATTCTCGCTGTGCAGCAAGCTGCATGTTGTGGAGCTTGAAGACATACCATCAATATCTCCGCTTAAATCTCCTTGGAGCTGAAGATGCAGGGCAATATCCAAGAGACAGTTCCCAAAGTAACTGGACGACACACAGTTTTGGGATTCAACTGATTTTACTAGTTTAAAACCCCCAAGAGCCTCATTTACATACAACAGAGTGCAAAGATAACTATAATACAAGGAAAGGTGGGGTCAGACAATAGCAAGAGCTGATGGGAGATTGAAGAGGGACAAGGTAGCTAGTTTACACAGGTCTGGCAGTGTCCCTGGGACAGCGTCCTGCTGGGAAAACAATGGGACAGGAAAAAGTGGGAGGGAAGAGGCACAGACAATAATGGGCACAGGGTGACCCAAACTCAAGGGAATCCTGGGACCCACACACAGCGTCTGTCCCTCATTCCCAGTGACGCCGACCATTGTCACATACTTCTCCCCTCCTCAAAGGTAGACTAACCAGGTACCAGACCTTCAATCGGTCTGTGCCCGAGTTAATCGTTTAACCACTTCAGCCCCCTAGCTTAACCACTTGAAGACCACAGGTTTATACCCCCTAGTGACCAGGCCCTTTTTACAAATCCGCACTACACTACTTTCACCGTTTATTGCTCCGTCATGCAACTTACCACCCAAATGAATTTTACCTCCTTTTCTTCTCACTAATAGAGCTTTCATTTGGTGGTATTTCATTGTTGCTGACATTTTTACTTTTTGCTATTAATAAAAATGTAACGACATTTTTGCAAAAAAATGACATTTTTCACTTTCTGTTGTAATTTTTTTTTAAAAACTACATTTCTATATAAATTTTTCTCTAAATGTATTGTTCTACATGTCTTTGATAAAAAAAAGTCAATAAGTGTATATTTATTGGTTTGGGTAAAAGTTATAAGCGTTTACAAACTATGGTGCAAAAAGTGAATTTCGGCATTTTGAAGCAGCTCTGACTTTCTGAGCACCTGTCATGTTTCTTCAGGTGCTAGAATGTCAGGAAAGTATAAATACCCCCAAATGACACCATTTTAGAAAGAAGACACCCCAAAGTATTCGCAGGGGGCATGGTGAGTTCATGTATCATTTCATTTTTTCACAAGTTAGCGGAAAATGACACTTTCTGAGGAAAAAAATAATAATAAAGTTTCCATTTCTGCTAACTTCTGGCAAAAAAATAAAAATCTCATACCGGGCTCATTATGCCCCTCAGTGAATACCTTAGGGTGTCTACTTTCCGAAATGGGGTCATTTGTGGGGTGTTTGTACTGTTCTGGCATTTTGGGCGGGGCTAAATTGTGAGCAGCCATGTAAAAGCTAAAGGTACTCATTGGTTTTAGGGCCCTTTGCGGACCCAGGCTGCAAAAAGTGGCACTCATGTGGTATCGCCCGTACTCAGGAGAAGTAGGGCAATGTGTGTTTGGGTGTGTTTTTACATATACCCATGTTGGGTGAGAGAAATATCTCTGTAAACTGACAACTTTGTATAAAAATTTAAAATTGTCGTTACAGAGATATTTCACACCCAGCAGGGGCTATATAAAATACACCCAAAACACATTGCCCTACTTCTCCTGAGTACGGCGCATACTACATGTGTGACACTTTTGCAGCCTGCAGCCAAAGGGGCCCTAATTCCAATGAGTACTTTAGGATTTCACAGGGCATTTTTATGCATTTGGATTCCAGACTTCTTCTCACGCTTTAGGGGCCCCTAAAATGCCAGGGCAGTATAAATACCCCACAAGTGACCCCATTTAGAAAGACACCCCAAGGTATTCCGTGATGGGTATGGTGAGTTCATGTGAGAATTTTTATTTTTTGTCACAAGTTAGTGGAATATGAGACTTTGTAAAAAACAAAATTAAAATATATATATCAGTGTCCGCTAACATTGTGCCAAAAATAAAAATTCTGTGGGCCTCGCCATGCCCCTCAGCCAATACCTTGGGGTGTCTTCTTTCCAAAAAATGGGGTCACATGTGGGTGTTTATACTCACCTGGCATTTTAGGGAACCTAAGGCGTGAGAATCCAAAATGCGTAAAATGGCCCCTCGTGAAACTCCTAAAGGTACTCTCATTGGTTTTAAGGGGCCCCTTGCGCATCTTGGCTGCAAGAGTATCACTCATGTGAGTATGCTTAGTACTCAGGAGAGTAGGGCAATGTGTGTTTAGGGTGTATTTTACATATACCCATGCTGCGTGTGAGAAATGTAAAACATGTGACAACTTTTAAATTTTTATACAAAGTTGTCAGTTTACCAGATTCTCACCCAACATGGTATATGTAAGCACCCCAAACGACCTTCTCTCATTCTGGCTTGACTACATGATGACACTGCAGCCAAGATCTTTAAAAGACAAATCCCATGAGTACCTTTTAGGAGGGCATTTTTACGCATTTTCTTCTCATGCTTTAGGGCCCCTAAAATGCCAGGGCAGTATAAATACCCACATGTGACCCCATTTTGGAAAGAAGACACCCCAAGGTATTCCATGAGGGGCATGGCGAGTTCATAGAAAAAATTTTTGGGCACAAGTTAGTGGAAATTGATTTTTATTGTTTTTCTCACAAAGTCTCCCTTTCCGCTAACTTTTGACAAAAGTTTAATTTTCATGGACTCACTATGCCTGGCCAACTCTGCTGGGGTGTCTTCTTTCAAATAGAGATACATAACAGCCTGGCGCATGAGAAAGAAAAATGCGTGCTCACCCTCTAAGATACTCGTGGAATTTGGGCCTTTGCGCATCTTGGCTGCAAAAATTGTCACTCATGTGGTATCGCCGTACTCATATTCCACTAACTTGTGACAAAAATAAAAATTTTACATGAACTCACCATACCCCTCACGGAATGCCTTAGGGTGTCTTCTTTCTAAAATGGGGTCACATGTGGGGTGTTTGTACTGCTCTGGCATTTGAGGGGTCTCCACAGTCATTACACGTATGGCCAGCATTAGGAGTTTCTGCGATTCTCCGTATATTGAGCATACGGGTAATGAGATTTTTTCCGTTCAGCCGCTGCGCTGAAAAAAAAAAAAATGAACAGCACAGATTTTTCCATTCGACATGGTCAATGTGGATGAAAAATCTCTGCATCAGTGATGCTTGGTGCGGTGTGGGCGCTAGCTACCTAACAGTAGCTAGCTAACTGGCGGTGATAGACGGGCCCTATGCCCCATTCACACGTCCGAAATTCTGTTTGCGGAGCGGGAATTGCGGACCCATTCATTTCTATGGGGACAGACTTTTGTCCCATCCCGGATCCGGAATTACGGATCCGCGCCTCCCGGTCTGCACTTCCCGCTCAAGCAGAAATATAGAACATGTCCCTATTCATCGTCCGCAATTGCGTGACAAGAACAAGGCATTTCCTATATAGTTTTCTGTGCAGGATCTGCAAAATGCGGACAGCGCAGATACGGTGTCCGTATTTTGGCGGATCCGCAGACCCATGGATCCGCGAGATCCATGGATCCGCAAACTACATAACGGGCGCCTGAATGAGCCTGTAGGGGGTGGGATTAGTGACAGGGGGGCACAGGGGGTGATCAGGGGGGTGACATGTGGTGATCAGGGGTTAATCAGTGATGGGGGTGGGGGTGTGTGTGTAGTGATTGGTGCACTTTTCCTATTTTCCTCTGGTGGTCCCAAACAAGGGACCACCAGACGAGCAGATCAGCAGGCATATCAGGCGCTGTTTAAAAACAGCGTCTGATATGCGATTTAAATGCGTGTGTTTCAAGCATCTACAGCCTGCCAGCGCATGATCAGCGCTGGCAGGCTGTAGTTTCAGTTGTCGGCTGCCTCGATCACTATGACACGCTGCTGCGCACGACGCGCGCGCTGCATCATAGAAATCTCAGGTCTCCCACGAGGAGATGACGCTGATAGGCGCGACGCTGAGACCGAGAGAGCCGCCGCGCTGACGCCCATCGGCGTTGGCGCGTGCGGCAGAAGGTTAAGCACCGCGCGAGGCCAGGCCACTTACAATTCTGCACTACACTATTTTCACCGCTTATTGCTCCGTCATGCAACTTACCACCCAAATGAATTTTACCTCCTTTTCTTCTCACTAATAGAGCTTTCATTTGGTGGTATTTCATTGTTGCTGACATTTTACTTTTTTGCTATTAATCAAAAATGACCGAAATTTTTGCCAAAAATGACATTTTTCACTTTCTGTTCTAAATTTTTTTTTAAAAACTACATTTCTATATACATTTTCTCTAAATTTATTGTTCTACATGTCTTTGATATAAAAAAATCCAATAAGTGTATATTTATTGGTTTGGGTAAAAGTTATAGCGTTTACAAACTATGGTGCAAAAAGTGAATTTCCGCATTTTGAAGCAGCTCTGACTTTCTGAGCACCTGTCATGTCTTTCTTCAGGTGCTAGAATGCCAGGATAGTATAAATACTCCCAAATGACACCATTTTAGAAGAAGACACCCCAAAGTATTCAGCGGAGGGGCATGGTGAGTTCATGTATCATTTCATTTTTTCACAAGTTAGCGGAAAATGACACTTTCTGAGGAAAAAAATAAAATAATAAAGTTTCCATTTCTGCTAACTTCTGGCAAAAAAAATAAAATCTCCACGGACTCACTATGCCCTCAGTGAATACCTTGGGGTGTCTACTTTCGAAATGGGGTCATATTGTTGGGGTGTGTTTACTGTTCTGGCATTTTGGGGCGGGACTAAATTGTGAGCAACCCTGTAAAACCTAAAGGTACTCATTGGAATTTAGGGCCCCTTGCGCACCAGGCTGCAAAAAGTGTCACTCATGTGGTATCGCCAGTACTCAGGAGAAGTTAGGGCAATGCGTTTTGGGGTGTATTTTTACATAAGGCTCACTAGCTAGGAGAGAAATATCTCTGTAAATTGACAACTTTGTATAAAAAAATTTAAAAAGTTGTCGCTTACAGCGATATTTCACACAAAGTATGGGTATATATAAAAATACACCCCGTAAAACTCATTGCCCCACTTCTCCGAGCATGGCGACGATACCACACGCTAAGGGCCCCTAAAATGCCAGGGCAGTATAAATACACCTCACATGTGACCCCATTTTAGAAAGAAGACACCCAAGGTATTCGTGAGGGCATGGTGAGTTCATGAAGATTTTTTTTTGGCACAAGTTAGCGGAATTTGATTTTTTGTTTTTCTCACAAAGTCTCCCTTTCTGCTAACTTGTGACAAAAATTCAATCTTTTCATGGACTCAATATTCCCCTCAGCGAATACCTTGGGGTGTCTTCTTTCTAAAATGGGGTCACATGTGAGGTTTTTGTACTGCTCTGGCATTTGAGGGTCTCCGCAATCATTACATGTATGGCCAGCATTAGGAGTTTCTGCTATTCTCCTTATATTGAGTCATACGGGTAATGAGATTTTTTTCCGTTCAGCCTCTGGGCTGAAAGAAAAATGAACGGCAATAGATTTCCTCCATTCGCATCGATCAATGTGGATGAAAAAATCTCTGCCAAAGAATATGCAAGAAAAAAGAGGGGCCTGGCGATTGCCAGGACGTAGGGGCTCCGCCTAAACATCCATACCCACTTCAGCTTCCTATGTCCTGGCAAACGTGACTTCTCGATTCACATCGATCAATCGATCGTTGTGGAGGAAGACATCTTTGCCAGATTTTTTGATACAAAGTGTTCGCCAAAGCATATGAACTCCAACACCTCTCCTCAGCTCATATGCCTGGGCAAACGTACCTGTACTGCAGAGGAGAAATCTCGCCTTGCAGCGCCACGATACACCGACTTCACGTGTCTTCTGACAGCAGCGCAATGCTTCTCTCAGAATTCACATCAGTGCTGCAGCGTTTTCATCGGTTGGTCCGGTTGGTCTACCTGGCAAATAAAGGGTGGTTAGGGGAAAAAAAAGAAGAAAAACAGGCAGCAGGCCTCGTTAACTTGAACGCTACAAACTTTATAAAACCTGAACATGTAATGAAACCTGAAACTCTTAAAACCCGAACTAACTCAACATTTTTTTTCTTGCTACCTGTTTAATTTTATTTTTTGAACAATTTCACTTATTTTCTAGCAGAAAACCTCTTCCTTTCCCATGGGACAATGTGTAAAAGTGTAAACCACACAGAGATGGTAGCGGGCACATTATCTCACTTTATCCCAAGTGAAAGGAGAGTGCTTCACCGCTTTCACATCTGCGAGTAGCACAGCAGCACCCCTCTATGTGTTAGGGTCTCAAAACCTAGGTATCCTGAGAGACCCTAGAGCCTGAGTAGAAAAAAACTACCTGTGGTCGTGGCTGTCCCTATGTGTACTCTGAGTGTGGTACTCCTCGGAGAGCACTCCCTAGGCATAGGGCAGGGTGGTCAGTGACAGTCAGGGACAGAGATGAGCGGGTGTCACGCCTTATTCCATTCCTGCTACAGACACTACATTTTTTCGGGGTGGTGTGTTGAGGTTGCATATCGCAGCGGCTGCTGGGGAAGTGTCGGCTCGCGTAGACGGCTCACTACACTGGTGGTTGAGGGGCCATGGAACCTCCTGGATACAGGAGGTTCTCGATGATCTCTTCCTGAAATTTGATGAAGGATCCTGTTCTCCCAGCCTTACTGACCACAGGTTTATACCCCCTAGTGACCAGGCCCTTTTTACAAATCCGCACTACACTACTTTCACCGTTTATTGCTCCGTCATGCAACTTACCACCCAAATGAATTTTACCTCCTTTTCTTCTCACTAATAGAGCTTTCATTTGGTGGTATTTCATGTTGCTGACATTTTACTTTTGCTATTAATAAAAATTTAACGACATTTTGCAAAAAAATGACATTTTCACTTTCTGTTGTAATTTTTTTAAAAAACTACATTTCTATATAAATTTTTCTCTAAATGTATTGTTCTACATGTCTTTGATAAAAAAAAAGTCCAATAAGTGTATATTTATTGGTTTGGGTAAAAGTTATAAGCGTTTACAAACTATGGTGCAAAAAAGTGAATTTCGGCATTTTGAAGCAGCTCTGACTTTCTGAGCACCTGTCATGTTTCTTCAGGTGCTAGAATGTCAGGAAAGTATAAATACCCCCAAATGACACCATTTTAGAAAGAAGACACCCCAAAGTATTCGCAGGAGGGCATGGTGAGTTCATGTATCATTTCATTTTTTTCACAAGTTAGCGGAAAATGACACTTTCTGAGGAAAAAAATAATAATAAAGTTTCCATTTCTGCTAACTTCTGGCAAAAAAAATAAAAATCTCATACGGGCTCATTATGCCCCTCAGTGAATACCTTGGGGTGTCTACTTTCCGAAATGGGGTCATTTGTGGGGTGTTTGTACTGTTCTGGCATTTTGGGCGGGGCTAAATTGTGAGCAGCCATGTAAAAGCTAAAGGTACTCATTGGTTTTAGGGCCCCTTTGCGGACCCAGGCTGCAAAAAAGTGGCACTCGCCAATCTGTTCTAGGAACAAATGCTTGAAGAGGGCCACACTTGTGTAGAAATTGTCCACATAAAGATGGTACCCTGCCAAATAAGTCCTAGATCATCTCTCTCCCACTGCTCCCCAGGTAGTCAGGGGCAACAGACCGGCTCCAGGGTCTGATCTTTTCCTCATAGATCCGAAATTTGTGTGTATAGCCTGTGGCCCTTTCTACAGAGCTTTTATGGCAATCTTTTGACCCCTCACACCTGGCGCTGCTTGCTTGGGATGCAATGTTCAAGCCAAGGCGCCCGGTGCAGTCGTGGCAAGGGACTCCGGCTTCACGCAGATATTTTAGTGGGGCGGGGTACAAATCTGCAAATTTCTCGGTTGAAGTGGTCTATGAGGGGCCGAACTTTACGGAGCTGTCAAAAGCTGGGTGGCCTCTGGGACGGAGGTGCTGTTGTCGCTAAAGTGCAGGAAACAGCAGGATGGTCTCAAACGCGTGTCCTGACATGGCAGGCAGAGTACATGGGCATGCGATGAATTGCCCGTTCGGACCAATACAGACCGCAACTCATGCTATCTGTAAGGCCCAAGTTGTGAGAAGGCCCAGAAAGGTCCCAACCCGAAACTTGACTGGTTTCCACCGAAAGGCTGGGCATAGAAGCTTCGGCTGGCTGTACTAAATTGAGTGGCATACCGATGAGTTTCGCCATGACTAGGCCAATGAGCTCCCGAGTGAAGAACAGCCTAAAAAACCAGACGCCGATCCGATCTGAGCTGTTCTCACCAACTCCTGACTGGGCGGTGAAAGGGGGAACGATTGAGCGCAAGGCAGAGTGGGGACAGCCAATCAGGATTTGCCAGCACCTCAGGGATTCTAGGGGCTCTACGGGCCTGTCTGCGTTGGTGGCTGCGACGGGGGAATTACTGCACGTGCCACCGTACCAGCTTCAACTGCCCTCTGGTGCTCGCCACTTCACCATGTTGTACAGCAGTGCTGTACTAGGTCCAGGAAGGGCTGCGCTGCTGGTGTATGCCTCACCACGTAATCCGGCAGCGCCAGCCCCACTCTGCTGCCCTTGAAACGGATCCTGCGCTACCTGCGGTCTAGTGACACGGGGCCGGGTACGCCTAGTTCTATCAGGGACCTTAACCTCGTCCGAACTTTGGGTCAGACTGCCACTGTTTTCTTCTTCTATTCTGACCGCTGGATTCGCATGATGAGGCTTCCCATTCCTCATCCGACTGGAGTCAGAATCATGTAGGCCTTTCAGAGAATACCCTTTCTTGACATTTAGGCGACTAAATTTAGGGGTATTTCCTGAGACTACTCAAGAAAAACCCAATCCTGTCTTACAAATGGGAGGGTAGCTAGTACAGAAGCTGCTGCGATTGATAAAAAGATCAAAACGGATTTTTTTCGTCACGCACGCTATGAAGTGATTGTTTAGTGATACAAAAAAATTCTTTTTTTGTCACTGCGAACGGGCGGGCGTGACACTGCGTGCTTGGGGTGGAGGGCAACCAAAGTGACACTAGCACTATTATAGATCTCGACCGTGATCAGTTCTGATCACTTACAGATACTATAGGTGGCACAAACGCTGATTAGCCCACGCTAATCAGCCGAATCATGTGGCCGCGGTGCGGTGGGCTGGGCGCTAACGCTAACTACCTACCAAAGGGCCTAAACCAAACCAAGCCTAACAGTCAATTGTAGTGAAAAAAAAAAAGTGACAGTTCACAAAAGTGACACTGATCACTTTTTTCCCTTCACTATGTATTGACAGGGGGTGATCAAGGGGTTAATTAGGGAGATGGGGGGTGATCAGGGCCTAATATGTGGCGTTTGGTGCACTTACTTGGGATCTGTGCTCTAGTGCTGGGTCCAACCGATGAAAAGGACCCAGCACATGGCACAGAGCCCTCCTATAACATGTTCATATTTATAAATATAAGTTTTATTGATAATTGCTATAGGCGATTTAAAAATCACCAGCCTGCCAGCGCTGATTACTGGCTGGCAGGCTGGTGACTCACTTCTCCTGGCGTCCGGCGGTGCGTTCCACCGGATGCAGGGAGCGCGTCTTCTCGCGTCTGGCCAGAGACCGCACTCCGCGCGTCCAGGAGGAACAAACCAACCGCCACCAGGGCGCGATCCTGCGTCTCGGTGGTCGGGAAGAAGTTAAGTTCGAGTCCAAAGTTCGGGTCCAGGTTATCCAAGCATCCCCATATGGATTCCGCTACCACGGACCATAACGGCATTTGGAATCCATAGGGGATTCTTCAATGAACCCGAACCTTGGACAACATGGAGGACCTGGGGTGATGTCACCGTCATGTGATCAGTGCAGGGGCGTGGCTCAGTACTGGATTAGATAAGAGGTGGTAGCCTCACGAGCTCTTATCCAATCCAGTACTGACCCACGCCCCCTGCACTGATCACATGACGGTGACGTCACCCCAGGTCCTTCACCACGTGTTCCAAATGCCGTTATGGTCCGTGGTAGCGGAATCCATAACGGGATGCTTGGATAACCCGAACTTTGGACACCGAACTTAAAACATAAGTTGGCTCGACTCTAATTATGGTCACTGTGTGTGAGGTACATGAGGTAGTGGTCACTGTACTGTCTGAAGTATTATACATGAGTGACCAATGAGTAAAAACAGTGCATGGGGGGGGATGTAAATGAAGAGAAAAGTGGAAGACCTCCTCTTACCACTCCATTCCAGTCTGTATGGATCAATACAGAGCTGATTGTGCACTTCTAATATTTGCTGTTAGGGTTGAAGGACCTGTGATGATGTCATCACAGGTCCTGGCAGATGTACCTTTCAAACCTAGGAACTACACCATTCCTTACGTCCTAACCAGTGGCACAGATGGAGTATTCTGCCCCTGTGGACTGGTTAGGACAGGTGGAAGTTTAATGAATAAACATTAAACACATGACATAACATACACACACGCCCTCCCTGCCCCCAATAAGAGGCGTGACCCCAGGACCTTGTGTTTTTTCTGTCCTGTGGACAGGACACAGGACGGGTGGTCAAAGCGCTCCTCCATCCCTGTGGTGAAGGAGTGCCTTTCCCTTTTTTCCTTGCTGGGAGGCGTTCTTCGCTCCTGCATCGGGTACTCCTTTGTACCTGGTGCTCCGGTGGGGATCCGAGTGTCCTCCCGCTCCAGCTACAGCTACCTGCCTTGGAGAGGTGGAGGTGCAGCGTGTTTCACATGAGCTCCTGGGCGCCGCCATATTGCGGAAGTGACGTCGGCTGCTCACGTCACTTCCTCGTCCCTGCTGCCAGGGAGTTTTACTACTGAAAATATGCTTTTTAGGTTTTCTCTTCTCCTATCATCCAGGGGGCCTGTTAACTATTATTAGATATAAATATTATGCATAATAATGAAGATAGTAAGAGTCCCATTTAGTCCTGCCCCTTTGGGAGCAGAGCTACGGTTTTGGGCGCCCAAACACACTATTTAAGGATGGTGAGGCTCCAGCTTCAGTCTCCTGGAGCGCAGATTTATGCTGTTTAACCTTGAGATTGTGTGTTTTGAATTGCAAGGCCGTTTGCTTGCGATTCCTCTATTTGATTGCATTTAAGCCTTTATAGCTTTTATTAGGATCTTCTGGGTAAGATACTGAAGCTTGCTGTGAATCCCCTATTTTCTATGAATTTTGGAATTAATTCGTATCTCTTCTATTTTCAGCCATGTCTTCCACCAGGGACAGTGAGAGAGAGCCCAGTAGAAAGACCACTGGCAAGAGACTCCACCTGCAGTGTCATGACTGCCAGATCGTGTTGGAGGACTCCTACGCCTGCTTCCGGTGCCCACCCTGTAGGGCCAAGACACTTCCCCAGCAAGAGCCGACAGTACATGATGTAGTCGACTGGGTGAAGGGCTACATGGACTCCAATATGAGTCATGTCAACGCCTCTATAGAAGAGCTGAAGCATGTGCTTGCTTCCAAGCGCCGTCGTCCTTCCTCTCCCCATCGGGCGATGGAAGTTTCGGGGGTTCAGGATATGAGAGACGGTTCTGCCTCTTCCTCCTTTGAGGAGGAGGACGGATTTTCATATTTCTTTCCTCCTGAGAAAGCTCAACGGCTGCTAAGATCCATCCGGTCGGGGGACCAGGACGTTGATCCGGGGGAAGCCTCATCTTCTGCCTCTAAGGGGCGTAGGGCCTTTAAAGCGGATAACTCCCTCCTGTCACTGATGAAGACGGAGTGGAAGAAACCGGAAAAGGGTCCAGTGTTGACCAAAAGATTTAAGGCTGTTTTTCCGGTTAAAGAGGATCAGGTATCATCCTGGGGACCTGTCCCGAAGGTGGACATGGCAATTTCTAAATTATCCAAGAGGACCCTAATTCCATCAGGCGACGGGTCAAGTCTGCAGGATCTGATGGACCGCAAGGCGGATTGCGCCATTAGGCGCGCTTATTCCTCTGCTTTGGCTTCCGCCTCGGTCGCGATCGCATCTTCAGAGGTGGCGAACTTCCTAAAGACTAGATTCGCCCAGATTCAGTCTGACCTGGACCAGGGGTTCTCTAGGGACGACATTTTGGCCTCTTGTCAAGACGGCCAGTCTTGCCATAGATTTTTGTGTGACGCGGCTCCACAACAACTAAAGCTGGCATCCAAGTCCATAGCCTCTCAACCGCGGGCAGCGTCCGCTTTGGTTAAAACCGTGGAAGCCCGGCAGCGCAATGCTTCTCTCAGAATTCACATCAGTGCTGCAGCGTTTTCAACGAGTTGGTCACGTTGGTCTACCTGGAAAATAAAAAAGGGTGGATTAGGAAAAAAAAAAAAAAGAGAGAAGAAAACAGGCAGCAGGCACATAAGCTTGAAACGCTACAGAACTTTATAAAACCTGAAACATGAATAAAACCCTGAACTCTCCAAAGCCGAGACTAACTCAACGTTTTTCTTGCTACCTGTTTAATTTATACCAATTTCCTCTTTATTTTCCTCATACGAAACCTCTCCTTGTCCCATGGGACAATGTGGCAAAGTGTAAATCACACAGAGATGGTGCGAAGTGCATTATGCACTTTATCCCAAGTGAAAAGGAGAGGTCTCATTTCACATATCTGCAGTAGCACAGCAGCACCCCTATGTGTTAGGGTCTCTCAAAGCCTAGTATCCTGAGAGACCCTAGAGCCTGAAGTGGAAAAAAACTACCTGTGTTGTGCTGTCCCTATACGTGTACCTGAGTGTGGTACTTCCGGGAGCGCTCCCCTAGGCATAGGGCAGGGTGGTCAGGACAGTCAGGACAGAAATAGCGGGTGTCACGCCTTATTCCACTCCTGCTACAGACACAACATTTCTTTCTGGGGTGGCGGTTGGGTTGAGGTACCGACATACGACACTGGGGAAGTGTCGCTCGTGTGAAGCTTGACTCACTACACTGGTGGTTGGGGCCCACGGAACCTCCTGGATGCAGGAGGTTCTCGATGATCTCTTCTGAAATTTGAGGAAGGATCCTGTTCTCCCTAGCCTTACTGTAGAGAACAAAACTATTATATAGAGCCAATTGAATTAAATATACAGACACCTTCTTATACCAGCGTCTGGTGCGTCGGGAAATCAAATACGGGGCCCAACATCTGGTCATTGAGAGTCCACCCCTCCCATAGTGCAAGGTTATAGTCGAAATTGGACTGGGAAGGGGCATACCATCGACACTGGTTGCCTGTTCAATTTGGACTGTCGTGTCTGCGTGAATGGAGAGAGAGCATGTAAAGCATCCGGCATGTCTCTCCATTTCACCGCGAGCAGTTCTTCGATTACACAATGCAGCCTCTGCTTGCAAGCCGGGTGTGTAACGAGCCGTTGGGGGAAGCCCGCGACTAGGATGCTCATGATGCCCTGGCAACCAATCTGTTCTAGGAACAAATGCTTGAAGGGGGCCACACTTGTGTAGAAATTGTCCACATAAAAGATGGTGCCCCGTAGCCAATAGGGTGACACTAGTCCCACAGACTATCTTCCCTGCTCCCCAGGTAGTCAGGGCAACTGACCGGCTCCAGGGTCTGATCTTTTCCTCATAGATCCGAAATTTGTGTGTATAGCCTATGGCCCTTTCACAGAGCTTATACAATTTGACCCCATACCTGGCGCTTGCTTGGGATGTAATGTTTGAAGCCAGGCGCCCGGTGAAATGTACAAGGGACTCGTCTACGCAGATATTTTGTGCGGGGGTATACAAATCTGCAAATTTCACCAGTTCAGTGGTCTATGAGGGGCCGAATTTTATGGAGCAGTCCAAAAGCTGGGTGGCCTCTGGGACGGGAGGTGCTGTTGTCGCTAAAGTGCAGGAAACGCAGGATGGTCTCAAAACGTGTCCTGGACATGGCAGCAGAGTACATGGGCATGTGATGAATTGGGTTCGTGGACCAATATGACCGCAATTCATGCTCTTTGTAAGGCCCAAGTTGAGGAGAAGGCCCAGAAAGGTTCTAAATTCGGAAACTTGGACTGGTTTCCACCGGAAAGGCTGGGCATAGAAGCTTCAGGTTGGCGGTTTTAAATTGAGTGGCATACCGATTTGTTTCTGCCATGACTAAGTAATAGAGCTCCGCCCAGTGAAGAACAGCTCAAAAAA